>JABUQX010124821.1:0-10000 GCA_015478945.1 Trachelipus rathkii | reverse complement strand
ATTGATTTCTGGATGGGGTGAGTAGGAGTTTGAGATTGATTGTGGGGGACCTGAATTGTTGGATAGGTGATCAAAAAAGGGATGGTATAACAGGAAAATTTTTGGGGTGGGGGAGAAAATGAGAATGGGAGGAAGGTGATTGAATTTCTGTGAAGAGAGAGGTTATGTGTCTAAAGTAATACTTTCTTTAAACACAGAGTATTCATAAGTATACTAGAGTTGGTGTAGTAGAGATGGTATCGAA
This sequence comes from Trachelipus rathkii, assembly GCA_015478945.1. Classification (NCBI taxonomy): domain Eukaryota; kingdom Metazoa; phylum Arthropoda; class Malacostraca; order Isopoda; family Trachelipodidae; genus Trachelipus; species Trachelipus rathkii. The sequence continues at coordinate 9,756 of JABUQX010124821.1, read as the reverse complement.
GTGAAGTATGATTGATTGTGGTGAAGAAGGAAGATGTTGAGATGTGTTGGATGTTAACAATCAGTGAGGGTTAGGAATGGGATTATCGGGATCATTATGTTGTTCTATTGTAAATTAAGTAGTGGGGGCTTTGGATGAGAGGAAGGGATCGAAAGGAGTAGGTAAAATTAAGAGTGAGAAGTTAAGTCGAGCAAGAGAAATTTAAGTAAGTATGTAAGAAGCGCCTCGCTAGTTAAATCGGTTGAATGTTGACATAGTGATAGCTGGATACAAACTCTGGGTGACGGCAACCATGAAGGGAGCAATTGGTTTAGTATGCTCAAAGGATAGTGGTGGATGTCTTAAAGTAGAAGTAAGATTTAACAGCGAAGTGGAATGAAGAGGTGATGAAAGCGTTAAAGGTAAAAAAGAAGCGTGGACCGTTTGAATGTTAACTAAAAGGCAAATGATGAAGATTCAAAAGAAAATCGCTTTGGAATTATATAAGGAGGGAAAAAAGAAATACTAAAAGGTGTCACAGATACCCGTAGCGAAAAACAAGAGTGTAAATGAACAGTTTGGAGGGAGGATGAATGGGGACATACAAGGGAATAGGAACTCTTCTGGAAGGAAGCGCGAAAGGTTAAAGAATGAGAATAAGGGGAATATGCTTAGAATAATGAATACGGATGGGCTTTTCGCGAACACTGAGTGTTTTTGTAGTTGATGAAATGGATGTGAGGGGAGTGTGGAAAGAACACTTGTAAAATCTGTATAATATTTAAACCATGTAATGATGAGGTGTTAGTGAGATGTGTGTGGTTTTGATTGTGCAAGAAGGAATAGGTATTTTGGGATGTGTCGAATTTGTACTTTATGAGATATGAGTAAGCGAGGAGGTAATGGTAGGACAGTTATTCGGGCGCGTCCACCCACCAGGTGAGATAGTTACATCTCGACACCTGTCGTGCCCAGTGGCGGTTCGGCTCCTTGACGTCCGTCAGCGTCGGGATGATTGTATGATGGTATAAAGCTCGCTAGCGCTTAGTGGACCACTAGCTGGAGTCTGTGGGGTAGTACCTTCAGTGTTCCCTGCGCCAGGCTTGTTGTTAAACGGGGGACACCGTGGCACTGTAAAGGGAAAGGGTGTGAGAGAAAGGTTGGAAGAATGGTAAATCTTGCAGGTATAGATGAAATCACTAGTGAAATGATCAAGGCGGAGGCGAGATGGTGAGTTTGATTGGATTTGGAAGTGTGTAATAAAGCGTTATGGAGGTATAGTTCCAAGGATTGGAGGAGAGCTGGAGGTACAGTTACCCTTGTATAAGGGTAAAGGGAGAAAAGGGGAACTGTAGAAATTATAGGGGAATAAGTTTATTGAGTGGTGTAGGGAAGGTATTATGCTGGGATTTTGGTCGAAAGAGTGCGTCGAGTGATGAGGGACTGATTGGTTGAAGAACAAGGTGCGTTTAGGAGTGGTAGAGGATGTGTGGATCAAATCTTTACATTGAAACAAATGATTGAGAAAATGAGGAAGAAGAATAAATTATATGAGGTTTGATGGATTACCAAACAGGCGTCAGAGTAGAGTTAATAGGAGCCTTATGCAGGTATTAGTGACTATTATGGTGTGGTGGGACGCTTTCTGAATGGAATCAAAAGTATGTATGACGATAGGAAGCGTGTGTAAGAATAAATTGGTGTCAATGGTGATTGGTTTTAGATTAATAGCGGATGAGACAGGGTTGTGTTATGCTCCTTGGTTATTCAATGGTATATGGATGGGGTAATGAAAGTAATTTTCGAGGGTGGGATCTGGCAGGAAATGGTGGTTAGAATGATGGAGAATGGATAGGAGTGGGAGGGTTCCCTACCTATTGTATGCGGATGATTTGTTCTGTGTGGCGAGTCTGAAGAGAGTTTGAGAAGATTGGTGGAGAGATTTGGTAGGGTATGTAAAAGGAGGGGTTGAAAGTAAACGTAGAAGAGTAAGGTTATGGTTGTGAGTGAGGACAGTCCTCAGTGTGAAGTTATGTTAGATGATGAGCAGCTGGAGCAAGGGTCTGGGTTAAAATTAGGGTATGTGTTGGACGAGAAGGGAACGGATGATGCAGAGCTTTAATAGGAAGTTGTGAATGGCAGGAAGGTGGGCTGGTGCAATTAAATCGTTGGTGAATGTAAAGGGACTAAGTCTCTGAGTCGCTAGACTTCATGAGGTATGGTGATTACCTGTGTATTGATATGGTGGGAGGACTATGGTCTGAATAAAGAAGATATAGATCTAAATTCAACTGTGTTAAAGAGGACAATCTTAGGGGCATGCAGTGTGCAAAGAAATTAATAAAGTGAGAATGAACGTATTAGGGGAGTGTGTGGTGTGAAGAAAAGGGGTAAATGAGAGAATAAAATGAAAAGTATGTTGAGATGGTTTGGTTCATGTGGAAAAGGATGAATGATAGTCGTTGGTTAAGCGGATGTATAGTTGGGAGAGTGTGTGGGAACCGACCGGCTGGGAGACCGAAGAGAAAGTGGATGAGTCGGTGAACGAAGTGCTGAAGAGAGAAAATGTGAGTTTGGCAAGGGCGAGAATAAAGGTGCATGAAAGGAGAGAATGGCGGGGTTTTATGGGGGCCAGGTTGTGGGCCCCCTGGCCAGGGGGATGAACCCTTACATTGACATTTACCATAGGTGCAGGGTCCGTCGGCGGTCCATTGATGCGTCAGGTGGATTTTGTCTGTGACCGCAGCTCTCACTAATTAATGGTACAGAGGGGGCGGTAAGGCTGATCTTGCTTTCTTTTCGACGTTGTCATGTTCTCCTACTGCTTTTCCTTTCCGATGCTGTTACAGCACCTTCACCCCAATCTTGGGCAAAGAGGAAGGTGAAGGAAAGAAAGAAAAGATATATATTATATATATATATATATATATATATATATATATATATATATATATATATATATATATATATATATATATATATATATATATATATATACTGTTATACTATATTACCTCGCGTACTAATCGTCCTTATATTGATCTGATTCTTTATGCTTACTTATATATATATATATATATATATATATATATATATATATTACTATATATATATATTATATACTATATATATATCGTGTAATATATATATTAGTATATATATATATTGCTAATTATAAAATATTGTTAATTTTCTTTATTATAATTATTATATTTTAATTTAACTTATATATATATATACGTATATATATATATATTATATATATATATTATAGATAAGGAAGTAAGGTTTATGGTTGTGAGTAGGGACAGTCCTTCAGTGTGCAGTTGGTTAGATGGTGAGCAGCTGGAGAAGTGTCTGAGTTTAAATATTTAGCGGTATGTGTTGGATGAGAAGGGAAACGGATGGATGCAGAGTGGAGTAGGAAAGTTTGTGAATGCAGGAAAGGTTGCGTTGGTGCAATTAAATCGTTCGTGAATGTAAAAGGACTAAGTCTTTGAGTGCGCTGGGTCTTACATTGAGGGGTATGTTAATAACCTGTGTTCATTGTATGGTTAGGTGAGGGACTTACTGGTCTGGAATAAGAAGTATAGATCTAAAGGTCAATGTGTTCAAGATGGGACAATCTTAGAGGCATGCTAGGTGTGAGAAGAATTAATAAAAATGAGGATGAACTTATGAGAGAGTTGTGTGGTGTGAAGAAACGTGTAAATGAGAGAATAAAGAGAATAAATGAAAGTGCGGTGAGATGGTTTGGTCATGTGGAAAAGGATGAATGATATCAGTTGGTTAAGCGGATGCATAGTGGTGAGTGTGTGGGAACCGACCGGCTGCGAGACCGAAGAGAAAGTGGATCGAGTCGGTGAAACGAATGGTCTTGAAAGGAGAGAAAATGTTGAGTTTGGCGAGGCGAAATAAAGGTGCCCATTGCGATAGGAGGAGAAATGGCGGGGTTTTGTTATGGGGCATGGTTGTGCCCACCTGGGCCATGGCGCGATGGAACCACTTACATTGACGATTACCCATAGTGCAGGGCCCGTCGCGCGTCCCATTGAAGCTTCTAGGGGGATTTTCTGTCTGCTGACGGTGTTCACATAAACTAATGGGTACAGAGTGCTGGGGCTGGCTTTCTTTCGACAAATTGTCATATTCTCCTACTGCTTTTCTTTTCCGATTGCTTGTAGCGCCACCTTACTCCAGTCTTTGGGAAACAAGAGGTAGGTAAAAAAGAAAGAAAGAGGAAAGATATATATAATATATATATATAATATATTATATATATATATTATAGATTATTATATATATATAATATATTATATTTATATATATATATATATAAATATATATATATAATATATATTATAAAATTATATAAATAATATATAGGATTTATTTTTGTTGTGAAGAGGAGATCGTTGAGAGTATGTGTGGATGTTAAAGTCAGTGAGGGGTTTTAGGAATGGGATTTATCGGATCATATGTTGTTCTATGTAAAAATTAAGTAATGGGGCTTGGATGGAGAGGAAGGTGATACGAAAGGAAGTAGGTAAAATTAAGATGAGAAGTAAAGTGAGGCAAGACAATTAAGGATAAGTATGTAGAGCGCTCGCAAGTAAATCGGTTTGATGTAACAAGTTGATACTGAACAAATCTGTGGGCAAATGAAGGAAGCAATTGTTAGTGCAAAGGAAGTGTGTGGATTGCTAAAGTAGAATCAATTCTAATATTCAAATGTGGAATGAAGAGTGATGAAAGCAGTTAAAGTAAAAAAGAAGCGTGTTGAATCGTACTAAAAGCAAATGATGAAATTTCAAAAGAGATGCTTGAATTATATAGGATGGAAAAAGAATCTAAAAGTGCATACATAGAGAAAACAAGGATGTAAATAACCAGTTTGAAGGAGGATGATGAGGACATACAAGGAATAGGAAGCTCTTCGGAAGAAAGCGCGAAAGGTTCAGAATGAGAATAAGGGAATCTGCTTAGAACGCACTCAAGCGTCTATAACTGATGAAATGTATGTGAGAGGAGTGTGGAAAGAACACTTTGGAAATCTGAACAATATTAACAGTAATGATGAGTTGTTAGTGTGTGTGTGGTTTGATGGTACAAGAAGAGATTTGGGATGAGTTATTAGTAAGGAGGAGTAATGGTAGAGTGAGAAAAGTTGAAAGAAGGTAAATCTGCAGGTTATAGCATGAAATTACTGTTAAGGATATCAAGAAGCGGAGGCGAGGATGGTGATGATCTGAATTGAAGTTGTGTAATAAAGCGTTTAAGGAGAGTATAGTTCCGAGATTGGAGGAGAGCCGTAATAGTACCCTTGTATAAGAGTAAGGGAGAAAGGAACTGTAGAAATTATAGGGATAATAAGTTTATTGAGTGTTGTAGGAAGATATATGCTGGTATTTTGTCGAAAGAGTGCGTCAAGTGACGGAAGGACTGTTGGTGAGACAAGGTGCGTTTAGGAGGTGAGGATGTGTTGATCAAATTTTACATTAAAACAAATGATTGAGAAAATGACCGCGAGAAACAGAATAATATATTTAAGGTTTTATGGAATTTGCACAGGCGTATGAATAGAGTTAATAGAGAACGCTTTATGGCATGGTCATTAGTGAATATATGTGTTGGGTAGCTCTGGAATGGAATCAAAAGTATGTCATGACGATAAGTGAAGCGTGTGTAAGACATTTACAATGGTTCAATGGTGATTTGGTTTAGGATTAATAGCGGAGTGTGACAGGGATGTGTTATGTCTCCCTTGGTATTCAATTGCTATATGGATGGGGTTATGCAAAAAGCAATCGAAGTGGGGATGGCGGACCTCCTGAATGGTGTGAAGAATGATGGAGAATGGAGGATGAGTGGAGGTGCACCCCTACCTGATTTCATCGCCGCGCATTAATTATGGTACTGTGTGCGAATCTGTAAGCAGAGTTCTCTAGACGAGACTTGTAGACGCAGACCTTTTCCCAGGGCGTATGTAAAAGGAGGTTTGAAAAGTAAATGATAGATAAGTGTAGGTTATCTGCGATGTGGTGAGACAGTTATCCAGTGTGCTACTTATGTAGATGGTGACGCCAGCTGAGCAAGTGTATGAGTTAACATATTTTAGCGGTAGGTGTGAGATAAGCTGCTGGAACGGATGATGCAGAGTGTGTAGTAGGAAGGTGGCTGTGCAATTAAATCGTTGGTGAATGTAAAGGACTAAGTCTTGAGTGCAGCTAGGTCCTTTACATGACGCGTATGTTGTATACCTGTGTCTATTGTATGTAGTGAACTATGGTCATGCGTGAATAAGCCGCAAGCTATTAAGATCAAAGTTTCAATGCTGTCAGTATCGCTCGTGCACTCGTCACCTCGAAGAAGAACGACGCCTGTTCGTAGCAATATCAATTCATTGCTGCATCTGTTTTTTGATATTAGAGGAGTTGTGTCTAGGGAGTTTCCTCAACCTGGTCAGACCGGTTAGGGAAGTTTTACTGGTTTGTCAGACGATCGGATGAATATGTCGCTTTCTTAAGCGATGTATAGGCTGAGTGTGTTTGGGAAACACGCGGGCTTTTGGAAAGACCGAGGAGGAAACTTGTGTGAGTTTGGCAGAGCGAGAAGAATAAGGTTGCATGATAGGAGAGAGTGGCGAGGTTTTTATGGGGGCATGGGTTGTGGGCCCACCTGGGCCCAGGGGTATATCAACCTGACGTTATACTATATGATCTATCTGCTACACTACAAGTGTGTACTACATCTCTGTTATGAGTCGATGTCGCGTCCTCACGCAGGGTGGATTTTCTGTCCTTGTGAAGAGTTTCTCACTAATAATGTGTACAAGAGGGGCCAGGCCTGGGCTTCCTTTTTCGACATTTTCACTACTCTTCCTTACTGCTTTTCTTTTTCCTCGATGCTGTAGCGCACCTATACTCCCAGTCGTTGCGGAAGAAGAGGTAGGTAAAGAAAGAAATATATATATATATATATACTATATATATATAATATAACTATATATATATATAATATATATATAATATATATTCATATATATATCATATAATTATATTATATATAATAACTATATATATTATAATACTATATATATATCATATAATATCTATCATATTATATTTCTTATCTTCTTCCTCGTTCCTACGCCATGGCGTAATGTGCCTGCCAACATCGGAAAAGAAAAGTAGTAGAATATGACACAGTCGAAAAAGAATAAGCCGCCCTTAGCCGCCCCCCTCATTACGTATCTACGTGAGAAGCTCGTCGCCAGGTGCAGCAAAAATCCACCCGTTAGACGCTTCACGGGACCGCGACGGACCTCACAATATGTCATTCTCAAGATTAGGGCCTCATCCCAGGTGGGCAACCATACCCTCACAAAAACCAAGCCATTCACTCCTTATATTATGCACCTTTATTCTCGCCTCTGCCAAAACTCACATTTCTCTCCTTCTAGACCATTCGTTTACTTGCTACAAATCCACTTTCTTCAGTCCTCGCCGACCGCGCTAACATTTCCCAACACACTCACCACTTATACATCCGCTTAACAATCGACATGCATTCATACCTTTCCACATGACCAAACCATTTGAACGTACTCTCATTTATTTCTCTCATTTACCCCTTTCTTTCCACCACACACACACCTCTCTAATACGTTTATTCTCATTTTTCAATTCTTTTCACACCTAACACGCCCTTAAGAATGTCCATCTGAAACACATTGAACTTAGATCCCTATACTTCTATTCCAAGACCATGTCCACTACTATACATTAACCACACGTAACGAACATACCCTCATTGTAAGACCATAGCGCACTCAAGACTTCGTCCTTTTACATTCACCAACGATTAATTGCACCAGCCACCTTGCCATTCACAACAACTTTCCTACTACACTCTGCTCATCCGTTCCCTTTCTCATCCAAACATATATATCCTAAATATTTAAACTCAGACATTTTTCCAGCTGCTCACCATCTACAAACGTCACACCGAGGACGTCCTCACTCACAAACGCATAACCTCTATTCTTATCTATGTTTACTGTTCAAAACGCCCTCCTTTTACACACCCTGCCAAATCTCTCTACCAATCCTTCTCAAACTCTTCTTCAGATTCCACACACAAAACCAAATCAGTCCGCATATTAATAGGTAGGGCACCCTCACTAAACCTCCATTCTCCATCATTCTAACACCATTTCTGTCAGCCCCCATTCCTAATTCTTGCATAAGTCCATCCATATTGGAATAACCAACGGACATAACGCATCCCTGCCTCACTCGCTATTAATATTAAACCAACGCTTTTTTGACACCATTTTCTTACACACGCTTCACTATCGTCATACCACTTTATTTTGATTTTCATAAGAATGCCTAACACCTGCCATAGAGCTTTCCCTATTAATCTAATCCTATCTACGCCTGTTGCAAATCCATAAAACCTGAATACACATTTATCTTCTCCTCATTTTCTAAGTCATTTATGTTTCAATGTTAAAGATTGATCCCACACACCTCTACAATCCAAACGCACCTGTTCTTCACCCAATCTGTCTTCTCCCAGTTCCACCCGACGGCACTTTTTTGAATAAAACTTAACTAGCGATATATCTTCGCCTACAAACTCAATACAACCTAATTCCGCCTATAATTCCTACATCTCTCCTTTATCTCCTTATCCCTTATATAAGGGTACCATTACTGCCCTCCTCCAATCCCTTGGAACCTATTTCACCCTCCGATTAAACGCTTTATACACAACTTCCAAAGCCAATCAATCACCCATCTCGCCTCCGCTCTTGATCATTTTCACCAGTACATTTAAATCTATTACCTGCAGAATTATACCATTCTTCAACTTTCTCACTTCTAACCCATTACCTCCTCCTTGCGAAATAACCTCATCCCCAAAAATACCTATTCCTTCTTGCCACATCAAAACCCACACACATTTCACTATCACCTCTTCATTACTGTTAATAGTGTGCAGATTTGTTCTTTCCACACTCCCCCTCACATCCATTTCATCAGTTAACAAAAGCACCATCCCTATTCATTATCTAAGCAGGTTTCCCCTTATTCTCATTCTTAAAACCTTTTCCGCGCTTCCTTGCAGAAGAGCTTCATATTCCCTCTAAGTCTCCCCATCATCATCCCCTTCCAAACTGCTTCATTTAACCTCTGTCTTTTCTCTGATCGAAATGCACCTTTTTAGCATTGTCTTATATATAATATATATTATATATATATATATATATATATATATATTATATATATATCCATATATAGTATATATATATATATATACCTTATATACTTATATATCATATATATATATATATATACTATACACACATATATACATATACTATATATATATATTATATATATATATATATAGTATATATATATACTAATAATTATATATATATATATATTATATAATAATATATAAATATATATATATCTAAATATTATATATATATATACTATATATATATATTATATTACTATATAATAATACTATATATAAATATAGTATATATATATATATATAATATATATATATACTATATACCTATTTTTTTTTTTTTTTTTTTTTTTATATACTATCATAATCTATGTATATAATATATATATATATAATATACTATATCACTAGTATATTACTAATTCATCGCTCCATCACTCATCATCACACTACATCAATCCAACTCATCAACAACAAACATCACCCCCCACCTTCTTCCCAAGACAT
>JABUQX010124820.1:0-34408 GCA_015478945.1 Trachelipus rathkii | reverse complement strand
TTTTGATGAACAAATGATGATCACAATGTCAGTTTATACATTCCACATTGAAAGAATCTTTAAAAATTGAAACGGCAAGATATTGAGAAGGAAAACACATTTCAATTTTCGGAAGTGCTTTATGACATGCTACAAAAAAATCGTTAGAAGAAAATGGAGAATATTCAGATACAATCAAACCAAGTGGAACGAATCAAGGAGAAAAAAGTAAAAATGCAAACGTAGAAGCAGCAGTGAGAAAAACAACATGAATTAGAAAATACTATTCAAACTACCGTGGAAAAAATTTAGCAGCACCAATTATGGTAACGAAAATCGGATGCTGATCTACTGTTAGGGTGGAAAGAAAGAAAAGCTCTTTATTTTGATTGCATCTTACCTGAATTTAGCTAGGAAATATCTCCCTGCTCCACCTTCAAGTGTATTAGCGAGAAAATGTCTAGCCAAGCAGGAAATATTTATACAAGTAAAAGAAATCGTCGTCTCTCTCCAACACTAGCTGATCAGCTCCTGTTTCTTTATCATAATTTCAAGGAGCATTTTGATTTTAAATATTACAGAATGGTTTCCCTAAATAGCAATGCATAAGCTATTTAACTTTCCTTTCGCTGACTTTGTTTTTAACAATATAATTTAATTTCTCAAAAAATTCTATTGTGATACTCTGTACAGTATCGATAAACAGCTGTACATGCACTTATAATATAATATTATATATATTATATTTAATATATATATATATAATATAATATATAATATATATATATATATATTATTTTATATATTATATGTAGGATATATAGTAATAATATATATATATAATATATATATATATATATATATATATATATATAACTATTATTTATATATATATATATATATATATATATATATATATATATAGCTATATAATATATATATATATTATATAATATATATATATATATAATATATATATATATATATATATAATTATATATTATATATATTTATATATTTTATTATATATATGTTATATAAATGTACATATCTATGTATATATATGTTATATATATAGATATATAATTATATAAATTATTTATAATATATATATATATTATTTATAATAATATATATATATATATTATTATATATTATATATATATATGATATAGATATTATATAGTTTTAAATGTTAGTTTGTTAAAACTTTAAAACTTTTTTAATAATTTAAAGATTAAGGATATGTATCATAATTTTTTTTTACTCTTTTGGTCAGAGTATGGCATGTAGTATAATAATAGAAGTTCTTTTAACAATTTCTTATACCGTATTCTGTATTGTATTTTAAAGCTAGATTTATCAAAATGTGTATTTTTTTTAGGGGTAGTTCATTTTGGATATGCAAACCCTTTGAAGTTGTTTTATCAAAATACTTAATCAATCTATGCAAATGTGGTCATATAGGCCCATTCATATTATTATTATTATTATAGTTATTAATTAGGGTTGGGAAAGGAAAAAAACAAAGTTCGTTTTTTCCGAAAAAAAGGTAGTTTTTTTTCATGAAAAAAACACAGCCTGAAAATAAAAACAAGTAAAAAATTGTTTTTTTCTTTTTTTTTCAATTAAGTTGTGGAATTTACGTTTGAACAATTATATTATAAATTTGAGCAAATATGCTCTAATTTGGACATTTTTGGGTTCCAATTTCCTACAAGGTGGAAGCCCTTGAGTTTGTGTTCAAAATTTTTATGGGTTTTCCATATTTTTATTTTATATTCTGAATTTTGATATTCATAATAATTTGTTTGTGGCTTCATTAATGTTTTTCTTACCCTGTTCCAGCTCAGAACATTATCATAATTATTAATCAGAATTTAGAATGCCACATGCAAAAATCGTGTTATTTGCAAGTCTTGGAAATAAAAGGGTTGAAAGTGTTTTTCGCATAAAATGTAACTTTTGTTGTGTAGGCGTTGCAAAAACTAGAATTTATTGCTCATAATCTAGAACTAGAAAATTTGAAAATTTTCCAACTGAGAGAGATGATTATGCTAAGGCAGATAGCGTTAAGAGGTCCTGTTACGACCTCTGGCATCCTTCACCACTGTCTTTCTCACACGATACTTCATACGACTAAGATATCAGACTTATCAGTCACCATCCAAAATTAAATGTGAGCTGATCACGCTGATTGAGCCCAGTGATAAGAGCTTTTGACAGTATCACAGCACAGTAGTCAGTTACTTCAGTAGTGAATGGGGTCTTGTGGGAGTGGGGACTAGTGATTAGTGAATCAAAAATTGATGTTATTCCAAAGCCAAATATTTAATTTAGTCATTCACTTATCCTCCTTCATCTTACAATCTTGGTATAATTTTTTAATTTCAATATTTTTATTATTTCATTTGCATCCATTAAGTCACTTTTGAGTTTTGTCATTCAGACTCATTCTATTTAAATATAATATACAAATTAATATTTAAAAGTAAATTATAAATATGATTATATGATACAAATGTAAAATACATAGTTAAATTAGTAAGTAGAAGCCTACAAACAGCAGTCTACAGGCTACAACCTACTGTAAATTGTAAAGAAAACAGTTGTTAAAGTATAAGAGAAAGCTAGTTCTCTATTTTTATAAAGGCCATTATGGAATATGTTTAATTTTCAAGTTATCCTTATATTTTGAAAAAATGGAAAATACTCAATGATAATTATTCATATTAGCCTCTATATTTCTGAAAAACCATTTAATGAAAAAATCGAAAAAACTAGAAAAAAACGAAAAAAACATGAAAAAAGCCATGTTTTTTTCCTGAAAAACACGATTTAAAAAAACGGGATTTTTCCCAACCCTAGTTATAATATTAGTTATTAGTTTGACTTAATATTATCACTACAGCAAAGAAATATTAAAATAATTTTTCTACACTTTTTGTATGAATCAGTTCTTCTAAATAAATTTATTTCATTAAATGTTTCATTATTATTAAATGTTTCATTATTGCTAACAAAAAAGGACTCCTTATGTTTACAGAGAAACTTCTTTCAACTAATACGGTCTCCGGCCGGAGAAAGCCGGAGACTATTGGTCTCCGGTCGATGTCGTAGACATTTTAAAAAGCAGAACTCCTCCGGCCGAGTCAGAACCGGAGATCCGGTGAATACCTATATTATTATATATATATATATTATATATAATATATATATATATAATATATATATATAAATATTATAATATTATATATATACTACTATATATATATAATATATATTAATACGTATATATTATATAAATATATTATATTATAATATAATATATAATATATATTATATTATAATATATATATATATATATATATATAGTTATATATATATATATATATAATATATATATTTATATAATATACCGGTTACTTATGTATATATATATATATATATATATAATATATATATATATATATATATATAATATATATAATATATTATATATTATATATATATATATATATATATTAAATAGATTAATAATATATAAGGCTATGACAGGAGGGTCAGGGGGCTTCAACCTCCCTTAAATTATTTAGCGATCAAAATTTTTGATTCCTAAGTCTCAATCATAATAATAATAATAGTAATAAATAATAATAATAATTAATAATAATAATAATAATAATAGTTAAATTCAATGAAATTGAAAAGTATTTATTAATGGAAATTGAGGAGACATGTTTGTGGTTCTGTATCGATTTCTTAGGTCAAGTGGCTGTTCCTCAAACATGTATAAAATATTTAGACAGGGGACTTTAAATGTAAGGTTTCCATTTGCAGATGATAGCAAAATTGGCTACCTCAAAGGAATAATGCATGGATTGTATTAAGATTTTAAAGATAAGAGGAGCTGTAATCGTTGATGGATGAGCAGGTTCATCCTTCTTCAGCTAAATTGTTCTTTCCTCATTCATCCTTCTAAAACTAAATCTTTTCTTTCCTCATAATCCATGGTTCGATCGTGTATTCTCTGGCCATTCAGGCTAGAAGCAGACATTGCCTGTCGGGTGTGGAAAAATTCTCGTTTCGCCTATCACTCTCGCTAATTTTCATTCAGCTTAGAATCGGTTGCAGGGTACTCTTCGACGAGCAAAGCTGGCTTTCATCAAAGGAAAGTGCGCTACCTCCTTGGTTCTCCTACTGACAAATCTTCCATCTCTAGCAACTTCTGTAAATCTGCCATTCCTCCTCTTATTTGATCTGATCATTGTGTTGCTAATTCTCCAACTGAAAAGGCTAATCTCTCCGGCCCCTCGCTCAACTATATTTCTCTATGCTCAATACATAGCACTTTCCCTCCTCAGTGTTGGAAGCTCGCACATGTCCAACTATTCCGAAAAAAGAAGCCGCTCTGATCCTTCTAAAACTATCGCCTGTAGGCCTCACTTGTATAGTATACGTCAATAGTAAAAAGAATGTATTGAAACCCTTCATTATAAGAACTGTATAGATCATCTGGAAACTCACCCCGATCGCCAGTACGGCTCTCGTTGCACGATCTACTGGCGATATACATTCATATCTAACCGATTTATGGTTTTTCGCTCTTAGGAACTACAGGGAAACTTGCGTCGTGGCGCATTGACATATCCAAAGCATTTGACCGAGTATGGCACGCGTCACTGCTCAAGCTCCCTCCTGAGTTTCCTCCTCTCTTTTGTTTTACTTATATTATATAGCTTTCTTCAAATCCGCTCAATATCGGGTGTTGTTGAATGGGGCGACTTCTTGCTTCTTTCTGTAATAGTGTGTTCCTTCAGGTTCGTCTTATGCTCCACTTTTCTTTAATGATTTCTCACCCTGCACCCTAACTCATCCACTCGTTATTCCGATAACTCGACCCTTTCATTCTTTAACTCATAACTCAATTCTACGCCCACTTTTACTTCTTTGGAATTGCCTCTCGTCTTAAATCGTCCGATTTTATTCTCGCTGATGGATAGAAAAACTTGTGAATTCAATTCTTTAAAAACACCAACTTTTACAAATCTCCTTCTCCAAAATACCTTTCAACTTTCCTGTCTCTTTCGACGCGTTCTGTCGTCTCTCCTGTTGACAATATAAACATCCTTGGACTTAACATGAACACAAAAAAATTCCTTGGAAACCTCACATCACAACGTGTTGCTAGGGCGGCCTCAAAGCTGGAATTCTGTTTAGACGTGGACTTTCCCTCTTTTCTTCAGTTGCTCGCGTATACCAAAAGGTTCTCATCCGCCCATGTATGGAAGTACCTGCTTCTCATATCTGCGGAGGGAGGGCTCTGGTGTACCTGGCTCTTTGGACAGCGGGTCAGCAACGGCAAAAAGGCTTATAAACTGTTCATGTACTTCTTCCAGTTCACTTGACCCTTCTATCTTTGCGAGGCGATGTTTGTGCTTTATCTCTATAGGTACCGCAGCGGCAGTTGCTCGAGGGAACTTATCACTCGCGTACACCACTTTATGGACGCCTTCGTAGCAACAATTAGGTGCTGTATCTGCGCACGAGTATTGTGGTGACATTGGTAACTCCAGGCTAGTTGCTGTGGTGCTTCCTTCTTTCCCACCACCTCTGTTTTGTGGAATTCTCTTCCATCTTTTGTATTTCCTACTGATTTATCTCCTCACTTTAAAGCCTGCTCTGTCTCATATGCGAATTTGCGCTATAGGGTGAACTTTTGAGAGTACTTCACCCCCTCCTTGAATAGGCTCTTCCCGTGAGTGGTTGGTGACAACTTAAAAAAAAAATCCTGGAATGGGCAGATATGGGCAAATGAACTGAATCTCCTATTCCCGCCCTCCAAAACATCATTCAGATTATCCCAGAAAATCGCACTCTTTCAACATACCCTCAGATTGATCATATGTCGCAACCACACAATTTTGACCCTTTTCAAACTTTTATTTAACCTTTAGAATTCTAGATACTCACACACACAAAATCTACCATAGCTCTCTACCAAACTTACTCATCAGAATTGCAAATCTTCTATCCCCCTCTCATTCCTTTCCACAGCACCACACACACATTTTCACACCACACCACTCATTTTCCACTGTTTCCTTTCATCTTTGTTTCAGCACAGCGAGCAAATCAAAATTTGCCCCTTTCTAAATACATCCATCACCTCGTCTCCTCATCTCCTCAACATTATTCCTCTGACATTCCATAATACAGATTTTACGATTTCATATTTTCGCCGAAGGATAGAAGCGCGCTTACTGCGAATCACGACCTTCTCCGAGGCATGCATTAGCATTCCTGGCAAAAGATTAATGCAGAGGCAGCCAAACCTAACTACCAAACGTCCCTTGTCGCCTTCTACGGCACGCAGGAACATACGATATGGGCAATTTTTTCTCCCTCACATATGGATATAAGGGATAGGATGTCTGTAAGATGTTAGTCTAGAAGAGGGGTGTGGATATAAGTATGTGTATATGGATATGTTGTCTGGAGATGAGTGTGGATATGAACGCAATGGCGCAAGGCAAACCATTAGGCACTGGAATGTCATACATACCATAAGGAAAATGGGTATATATATATATATATATATATATATAGTATATTATATACTATATATATATATATATATATATATATATATATATAAATTATATATAATATATATATATATATATATATATATATATAATTATTATTTTTATTATTATAATTAATTATTATTATTATTATAATTATTATTGGAGTTTTAATAATATTCAAAATTCTTAATATTTGTTCAATTAATCGGCAAAATAATCGGCGAAATTTGCCGATGACGATGACGATTCAAAAAAAATATGCCGATTTTTGCCGATGACGATGACGATTAATCGTCCCATCACTAAATATATATATAATATATATATATTATATATATTATATTATATATATATATATTATATAGTTAATATATATATTAATATATATATTATAATTAATATAATATATATATATATATATATATATATATATATATATATATATATACTTTAACCTATTCCTAACACATATAAATTTTATTAGCATATTAGTAACTGATCTTTATGAAAGCTGTTTATATTTTATTTTCAGTATTAAAAATGTCAAAAGATTTCATTGATATATCTATGAGTCCTATTAAAAGAATTAATAACTCAAAAGGCCTTGTCCATTGTTCTTCAAACTTTGATGAAAGGTTGTTAAAACAACCTCTTCAGGAAATTGAAGAAAATATAAAGTCTTCAAATGAAAATACTAAAGAGAAGATGTCAAGAAAAAGAAGAAAGAAAAGGAAAGGAAACGGTACCACTAGTCTGTCTAATTTTAAGTATTATGACATGGAGAACTATCTAACAAATAATTCAAATCCACCAAGTAGTGTAAAAGAATTAGAAAATAAGGTAAGTAATTTATAATATTTAAAAAGTAGTGATTTTTCAATTCCCAGCCCAAAAATTATGTAGAGCTTATTAGTCCAACTTCTTGCAAATCTGATTATATTTAAAATATGATGTAGCATAGTTTGATAATGTTACTAAGCTGTGGTTATATAAAATTCTTGTGCAGAAAATATTTTAAATATGCCCATATTAATTATAAAATATCAAAATAATAATAAATTTTTATTTTTCTAAACATGAAGGAAACGTAAATTATGTGCTTTAATATAAAGCACCTAATTCACATTTCTTTAATGGTTTGAGAAGTAAAAATGTAAAATTTTATTATTATTATTATTATTATTATTATTATTATTATTATTATTATTATTATTATTATTATTATTATTATTATTATTATTATTATTATTATTATTATTATTATTATTATTTATTATTATTATTATTATTATTATTATTATTATTATTATCATTATTCATTTATAAAAACTGCCATCAGTATTATTATCATTATTCATTATCATTATCATTATCATTATTATTATTATTATTATTATTATTATTATTATTATTATTATTTTGTTATTTTGCATTAATAATATAGGATAATCTAAAATATTTCTGGTACAAGAATTTTATATCATTTTGTATCATTTAACTGAAAAAAATTAATACATTAGTGAAATAAATAATATAGCATATAGTATTTATTTAAACTTTTTTGACCTCACACCCTGTCTTAATATAGTCTTACAAGTGTAATTAAACAATAAATATTTAACCCTGAATATAGTACTTAATTGCTTAAGCAGGATTACTGTAATTGAAGGGACATTCACTAATTCCAAGAGGTAATTTGAGTCATGAAAGTCTAAGGCTGTAGGCTTTGTCAATGAGCCATCAGTGGGTAACTTTTGAAGAAGGCTGAACAATTTGAGTTAGAATGAGAGACTTCTGGGTTACCTTTCATGGTGCTGGCAGCAGCAGAATGCTTAGAGCATTTGTGGTGTTGCATTGAACAGTTTTCCATTCACCTTTATCAGAAGCATTAGGAGAGGGGCTTGTTCCATCAAGCTCCATTTGGGAATTGGAATCCATGTGATCCATCAGGGCAGTGGTTCCCAAAGTGTGTGCTGCTACACTCTGGGGTGCCGCAGCTTTCCTACAGGTGATGCGAAACATTAGAAAAATTTCATAATTTTATTTACGTTTTCAATTTAATCTTCTAATAAAGTAATTGATTTTTAAAAGACAAAATAATTAGAACTTGGTGTCGGTAAATCTTAAATAATAAAAATAAAATAACTGATTTTTAAAAGAAAATTAATTATAACTTGATATATGGTATCAGTAAACCTGAGTTTAGCAAAGGTGTCGCAAACAGGGAAAGTTAGGGAAGCACTGCATTAGGGTATAGATTCCTTTAGGGAGTTATGTGATGGGAAGAGTCAGGAGAGGATTCAGAAGAGCTGGAATAATCCATCAGGCTATTTTGTGGGTGGTTTGATGACTGTGGTTGGTTAGGCACAGTCTATTGATGTCAATACTTTTGTCTCAGGAATAGATCTGCAGTGAGGTCTCTTCTGAGTTGTATTTGTTACAGCAGGAGTTTGCATCCTGCTTTAGGAATTCAAATGTTTTTTATTTTAGTGAATAGTCTTTGGTTTGGTGCCTAATCTTCTGTTCCTGCTGAGGAGTAATGGTGCAAGACAAATTAGAAGGCATAGATGCAGACCTCTTACATGGTTTTGGTGAACTCATTGTGAGGTTTTGGGACAGAGTTTGTTAGCAGTAAATTCTCTGAGCATTGTGGTGGATAAGCAAACTTTGCTTCATTGCTGATTAGTCAAAAACCAGTACTTTCGGTGGGATTGTTGACATCATCTTGGGTGGGAGATTGGATTGCAGGCTGCTTTTGGATAACTTGAGTAGTCAGTAATATGGATGATGCAGGCGGTCAGCATGCAGCAACTACATGAGTCCCACAGAAGTTGGTGGATGAAGTAGACAAGTGAGGACCAGGATGGGTGGCACCTGCTCCTTTTTGAGGTTGCCTCAACCATTTTGGCACCTGTACCTTCTCAGGGTTGCCTCAACAATTATGGCACCTGTACTTTTTCAAGAAATCATTCAATGTTCATCACCAAAAAAATCCAGTGGGGTCTGATATATATTGGTTTCCATAGTTATATTAAATTTAATGTTCAACTACATGGGGGTGTTGAGTAGTCTTTGAGGTTCGTTCATGGAAGATCCCACTTGGCAGTGGGGCTTCTATTATAGGTGTTCTAGAGGGGTCAGGGAAAAATGACCATGTTAGGTTGTGTGTACCAAATCAGTAACTAGTGATTTGGCTCACGCCCCGTCAGCAGGGATGACACCGGGTGCCTCTCCCATAAGGGAAGGTGACAGTGGCATTCATCTACCTTGCTGGGAAAAAAAAAAAAAAAAAAAAAAAAGCTGGGTTGATAGATAGAAGCTATGGTGGAGTTAGAGGAATGGAAGAGAGAGAGGAGAATTAATTTGAAAAATGAGGAACAGGAGAAAGACTAAAAGTGCTTGGGCTGGGGGGATGCACACACAACAAACATTAATATTGTTCTTATTACTAGTTACTTATTAAATAAATATATAATATATATACTAACCTATATATATATATATATAATTATAATATATATATAATATATTATAATATATATATATTATATATATATATATATATATATACTGATAATATATATATATATATATACAAGCGTGCACCCAATAATAATATATATATATATATATAACATACCATTTATACTATATTATATTACTATAGTATATAGATATATATATATACTATATATATATAAGTTATATATATATAATTAATAACTATACATATATATATATATAATTAGTAGAGCGTATCATTGCCCAGACAATTAATCATCATCTGACATATTTTTTCTTCAATGCGTCAATTTTTGCCCAATTAAGTAGGGAAAATATTACAAATCACAATAACACCACAACTTGGAGAGAAAGATTGTTTCTGCCTCATAATTAAGAGCGCTTAAATAAAGTACTAGATTTTGAATGTCTGTGGTCCATGTTCTCACATAAAAAATTTTAAAATCAAATAATTTGAAGAAATTAAACTATATATTAAATAATAACATAAAAAATATTAAGTTGATAAAGGCAGCGATGAAATAATTCATTAATATTAAATAAATCATGGACACCGGTCAACATTTTTTCTGGCACAAGGTTTTCCATTGATTTAAGGAATTCTGGGGTGCTATTCCAATCGTCATCTGCTGTATTGTCTATACATAAGGTTTTTGAAATTAACACCATATTGCAGCTTTCAAAATTAAACCCAGCAAATTTTATGAAATTTTTGAAGAACTGAACAGACTTACAGACAAGGAAAAGTAATGATAACAATTACAATAATAATGAAAAATACATTAATGATCCTACGTGAAATAGGTGAATGCATATAAATGTGATGAATGCTTATATCCATTTTAGGAATTGACACGGAAACTAACGGAAAATAGCCCCACAAAAATTAAATGTGACAATAATGATGCTTACAATTTGCAAAATACCTCTTCTTTGGACGATCTCCGACGTACAGTTGCGGAATGTCTCTCACATTTCAAGGTCAGCAGTAAATCTGCCAGGTCCCATCGCCTTAGGTAGTGTTCTGCCATAACTTTAATGTTTGATGAAAGCATTCACCTTGCTCTTCGCTCATGTGACCCAAGCTCTCTGGAAAGTCATCCAAGTGACTATGTAAGTAGGAACTTTGATGCTCATCCTACATCAAGTGCTTGGGGAAACTCAGAGCAGCTCACTCCCACAATCTCCAAACGGTAGTTGTCCACTTTCTCTGCTTCCCAAGAAAATTCCAATGCTACCAGCATCAGAGATTGAATGCCAAGCTGCTTGCTCTGCCGCAGTCATTGTTGCAACAAAGTGTGTTATAATTAGTTTTCTTATTTTGGGGCCATCAAATATCCAGTGACTTTTTCTTTCTCCGGCACTGAGACTTGGAAGGAATTGAAAAAATATAGGAAGCCAGTTCCAGTGCTGATCAACAGCTGTTGGACGATTGCTCATTAAGCCCAAGTTTTATGTGCAGTCTGCGCGAATAATTTATCCAAAAACCAGAGGCTCATTCTTGATCTTCATGTCACCAGGCGTCAAAAATTGATTCTTGGTGGCTAGGTCTTTGTCTCACCCAGTGTTCTAAATGTAGCCCTATTGTCCCAGTATAGCACAGGAAACAAGAGTATTTTGTGTAACCTAGTGTACCACCTGCCCAGAAGCAAATTAATCATTGTCAAATCACAAGCAAATCTAACCATCCATGCAAAATGTTAATTGCAATCTATCAAGAAATTTTCTTGACTGTTGGCCATACTCCTTCTTTCATGTGTACAGAGTGTCCTAAAAAGATTTGCAACTATATAATATTATAAATTTGCAGTAACAACACATTTCAAACTTCTTATACTGCTCAATAAAAGTCTTCATTCACTTGAAGCATTTGCGAGCAGTCCCATATTGAGAAAAATCCCTTCAACATCACAATAGGACAAGTGACATCTGAACGGACAGTACTTGTCTGCCCCAGTGCCTGCTGCTTTTATGATAAAAGGCCGGACACTAAGTGCCAGTCTGAGTATCCTTTCTCTTTCAGCCTTCGAAGCCAACAATTCAGCCAGACTGGCTTTGCGTAAATACAAATCTCTTACCTGATCATTCAATTCAGGCTGACTAAGCATAGCAGTTGTATCAGAATTTGCAACAGATGGCGTAGATTCAGTCAGAGCATCATCCTCATTATCTGTAGAAGAAGGTAAACATATTTTCAACAGAAATCCTCCAGTAGCCCAGTCAATACAGGCACCAGGTATTTGCCTCACATGTTTAATGAATCATTTGGAAGATGGGAATATTTTGGGTATTGTTAGTGGTGTTGTATGTCTTATTGAAACCTTTTACATTGACAAGGAAGAAGTAGCAGTCATCCATATGGTTTGTTGGTTTTCTCCATACCATTGGTACACAAAATCTCAACTTAGCATTCAACACACGTCTTGCACACTTGTGAGGAACCTAATATTTGTCTTGGTTTCCCAGTCATACTTTAAAGTAGGCAAGATACACCGTCTTGACAAAGCGTATTGAAAGTATAGCGCTTCTGAACCTGCAAGTGATGCATCCCACGGATGCTGCAAAAGATAATCCTGAACAATAACTTTCAGGCTCTCGGGATTATTCGCGAACTCTTATGCTAACCATTGTATAGCTGCTACAGTATATTGAAAAATATTACATAAATTGTGATATGTACATAAATTGATATTAATAAACACACTATTGTCCAAATACACCATCTTTTATCACTAAAGCAGTCACTGACTCGCAACAACTTCCAATCATCAGTGACAAAGTGTTAATTTTGGGTAAAATCCATGAAAATAGGGTTTACCAATCGATTGCATAGAAATGGGATGTGATAGAGTAAATCTGAGATCAGATTTGGAATCAGCACACTCGAATTAGTTTAAAACCACTGGAAAAGTCCATGCCTGAAAAAATATTTTTTTGTACACCAGTGTTATTTTTAATCAAGATGTAATCTTATAACCCCCACATAATCACAAATACATGAAAAGAAATGAATAAATGAAAACCTTACTGTACTTCTACAAGATATTTATGGTAAATTTTTGCTTTTTATTTTGTGATCTATAGTTCGTCATCTTCCTTCTATTAGTGATGTTGAAGTCAAGAGTGCCTATATCTCCTTGCTTTCTTTTTTCTTGTTTTTCCTTTATATATATATCATATA
Source organism: Trachelipus rathkii (assembly GCA_015478945.1). Lineage (NCBI taxonomy): Eukaryota > Metazoa > Arthropoda > Malacostraca > Isopoda > Trachelipodidae > Trachelipus > Trachelipus rathkii. The sequence goes on along the minus strand of JABUQX010124820.1, from coordinate 21,136 downwards.
TATAAATATACTATATCATATATATATATATTATTATATATAAGTAGTAATATAATATATAATATATATATATATATATATATATATTCTTTCCTTTATATCATAAGTTTATTTAAATTTTATTATCCTATTACTCTTTAATGTTCTTTTATTTTTATTCACTTTTAATTTATTTTTACAAACTGCAATAAAAAAAAGAAAAAAACTATAAAAAAAAACATCAAAAACAAAATGCACACTAGTTAAAATTAAAACTTCTTGAAAAATCCTTTAAATAATCTTTTTTCAAAAAACAATCTGAAACTAAAAACAAAAAAAAACAAAAAACAATTACTAACAAAATTTAGTTTGTTGGAAGTGCAGCAAAATATCCAAGTTAGTTCTTTTTGCTAATTTTCAATAACTAAGCATAATTTTGACTTAAACAATGATAGTATCTGCAGTATCTAGTGGATAATAGATATGTCAACAAAATCAGATCATATGTGAGAGTCAGTCCGACAGGGCTAGCAACCTAGCCACTCACTCTTTGAAAAACCTTTTTGGCTGCTCAACTCCTGGACCAGCCTTGGAAACTTAGGCGCCAAGAAACATGATCTTCTGGTGAGCCCTCTGAGAATGAGTTTCAAGGCCAAATGAAAGAAGATGCTGGTTACACTGAAAGGGTGAAACCACCTTCCTGAGAGTGTATAACAAGAACTAGCATTGTAAACCATTGTGCCAAAAAATTGTTTGCTAGACTGCTTTAGGATCAAGAGTTTCAAGTCCAGGAGGAAGAAAATGCTTGCCAACTAACAGGTTGAATTCTTACTAGTTAATAATAAATAATAATAATAATATAATAATAATAATATAATAATAATAATTAATATTTACTATATATATATAGTATATATATATACTATATAATAAATTATATTATTATATATATATATATATATATATATAATAATATATATATTATATATAGTTATATATATAATATATATACGTATATATGCCTACCATCTCCCAGATAGGGTATTTGCCCTGTCAGTTAGACCAGCATCTTCCTCTTTCTGGCATCGAAACACTTGATCTCAGAGCGCTCTGTAGTATAAGAAACAATATTTTCTCAGCGCAATGGTTTCCGATGCCTAGTCCTTGAGTATATACTCTAAGGTAGCGGTTTTCATTCACCCTTTAGGGACCTTAGCCATCTTCTTCATTTCCCTCGAACTCCTTCCCGAGCTCTCTAGATGGTCGTGCTTCTAAGCGCCCATAAGCCTCCGATGCCTGCGCCTGGTAGTTTAGAGCAAGTAAGTAAAAGGGCGGGTGCTAGCCCTGTTCGCCATAGAATTCTGCCTCTGAAGAAATCTTCATGAAGAACTGGCCCGCTGGCCGCAATATCTATCATTGAAAATAAAGCCAATGTTTTCCCAAAGAACTAATTGTTACATTTTGATACATCACACCATTAAAGTTAAAATTTTTCGTAGCTTTATTTAAATTCGTTAATTATTCAACAAAATAAAAATTGTGTTCTATTAAATGCAAGATGATGTTATTATTCCATTTTCATTGCTTCAAGCATATCCTTGTAATTCCCAATTCATCCTCTTTAAGATGGCAAGATGTTTTTTCTTATCAGAGATGGTGAAAACCAAACTTCTTCTGAATTTTAATCTCCTCCTATTTCCTCGACCTTATTCTTCTGTTTTCTTCTCATTCCTTCCAATTTAATGCCACTTTCCCAGTTTGACGTAAGATTTCACTATATATATATAAATTATATATATAATATATAATAATATAATATATATATATAATATCTAGTGAGTATCATATAACTATATATATATATAAATATATAAGTAATATATATATACACTATTCAGTCTCCTGTTTACCGCAGGCGGCCTCATAGTGCCCCCCCACCAACCGGCTTGCAAAAATGCGCACAGCTAGAATATATATTATAATAATATTATATATATATATATATAGGCCCTATTTAATACATGCTTATTCCAGGAGGAAAAATCAATAATTAATGTATCTTTAATTAATAATTTAGGGTAAATACATAAATAATTTGGGGTAACTAAACCTAAACTAACCAGCAGCCAACTAACTAACCAACCAAATTACACTAAATTAACTAACCTAATATTAACGGAGTTAAATACTGATAAATGTCCAATATAGTTGTAATATATTATATATATATATATACGGTATACCAGAGAATATCAGAGTTGTACTGTACCTTCAAAGCTTACACTCCCTAGGCATTATTTATTTTCGTCAGTAAATGATAGTCGGTACATTCAAATTAAATAGTAATGATGAGTGTTATGAAGTTAGAAGATTTCATGCCCAAGAGTGTGAGAAAGAGACACAGTAACAGATATGATCATTGATAAATTATAATTAGAAAATTAAAGCAATTGGTAGGTGAGCATTAACAGAATGTTCTGAGGAACATCACTAACAATAGATTTAAAGAATAAATGTGGCTATCTACCTGAATAAGTAGCCATAGGATAATGACGGGAACGGAAGGGGATTAAAGGCTTTGTGCCAAAATAATTATGCGAATAGCCTTCGAATATGTCTGAGCGACAAGAAGAAGATTCATTAGAAAATTATTATTATTACCGAAGAGTCGTAAGAGAAAAGGGAGAAAGGAGAGAAGTCGCCAGTTTCTTGAGCGGTCCACTTACAGAAAGCCATAGCTTTAGGCAATGCAGAAATAAGATTAAGTAAAGAAAAATAGAAAATTTTATCAGCTGTCTTCATAGAATCACTATATGTCTGGGTAAAATATATATATTAGAAATATATTCTATATATATATATATCATATTTTTTAAATTATAGATTATATATATATATATAGATATATATTAATATATATAGTTACTAATATATATATTATATATAAAAATTCGGGAGTTTTGCATCAATGGTCAAATACATTACCGTAAGTATGAGATAAGTTGATATTTCAAAAGAATTTTCGTTATTTATCCTCCATCAAATCAATTATTATAAGTGAATACATATCACACAATTTTTTTTGTGAGATTCGTAAGGCTTCCTTAAAATGTAAAGAGAAAACTAATAATACATGTCTCAAGATTGAGTTAAATAAGTCATATGTAAAGCCTCGTGTACCATAACTATAATAAGCTATTTTGCCAAAGAAAAAAATCAATATTGATTCTTTAATAGGTAAAACTAAATAAGATTAATAAGACACCCCATATATATTAAACTATGTTGGTTTTTATGAAGTTTAAAAAAAAAAAATTTAACATTTTATTCATACAATGAAATTTGTTTTTCGCGCCCTCCTGATCATAAGTTTATCATAATAGGTATAACATATGTTAGGTTAATTTATGAATCATTACTAAATGAAATATTAGAAATTCTTATATGTCATTCATCATATTTAAATAATCTCATTAAAATATGATCATGTATTAATGAATTATACTTAAATTATATAAATTATGTTTAGTCACCTATGCAATTATTTTAGAGTGCCTATTATAATGTATAGTATTTGATCTATATTATTTACATGAAATTTCAATATTATACTATAGTTATGCAGCCTGGCACTGGCTATATATATATATATATTAGTAGACTTCTGGTCTCGGATGCGAATCTAGCGCCAACTCGCAAATCTGACGCAAAGACGAATTACGAACAAGCCACATATTTTGACAACCGCAACTGCAACCGCAACCCGCGGTGTACCACTGATTACACATTCGAGCAACGTTGACAAACCGCAAACCGCGCGGTGTCGAACATGGTCATTTTTCGCAACCGTATATATACGTTGTGCAGAAGCTATCTTTTAAAAAATATATTCGTTATAAAGAAACGTGCGATATGAAGTGCATTAAACTTACCGTTCCAAGCATCCAACAAGCCAAAAACTCTATTTGAGGATAAAATTGGGTTCATTTTATGTTATCGCCATCCAGTGAAGATAAGTAAAGCAATTAATAATTAGTATTAATAATAATAATAATCCAATAATAAAATAAAGAATAATAAATCATTATATATAAATAATATATTATATAATAAAATAATACATAATAATAATAATTAATAAAATAATGACTAATAATGCAGAGATATGAAACAACAGCAAAAATAGATAGGTTATTAAAAAACAAATAATAGAGTTATGAAAACTGAAAATGCTTGGAAGTATAGAAAGAAATAATTTTTTAATACGGTAAGCCGTAATTCTGTTGACAATACGTTTTGATTCGATCATTTTAATGATGCGGATACTATAATAACTATTAATGAATATCCTAACAAATTTCCACATAACGAGGATGAAGATAGAGAGAGAAGAGGATATAGAGATAAGAGAGATGAGATGAGAGAGAGAGAGAGAGAGAGAGAAATTGTGCAGAAAGTACTTAGGAATATTCTGGGAGAGAAGTTTGAGAGAGAGAAGACGGACGGGAGAACTGAAGATTATTCCGATTTGCACCTTATTGTGAAAAAAGATTGTATTTCTTAAACACTTGCGGAGTCTAATCAATTTTAGGAGGATATCGATTATTTGATGAGGTATCACCCGTTGAGTGCTAGCAAAATGGAGGAGGGATTAAAAATATGCATATAAAATGATTTCATGCGTACATCTTCCTCACTGCCGAGTGTAACATCCAAATTCTCGAAGTGTGACCACTCTATAGGAAAAAGGCAGAGACACAAGTTAGCGCCCTCTAGTGTTGAGCAGAGTGGTTGTGACCCACGTTTGGGAAACCACCAGGTCTGGATATTGCCAAGGGAAGCTTTGTATAGGCGTACTTAGATTAGATCTGTCGGTTTATGATTACCATATAGATCACAACTTTTTGGTGGATGCGAATAAGTTGTGCTATCCCTGTTCCGTACTCTAATAAGACACTGGACTGCTTTGAATGTTTATCACTGGTCTATGATAGCAGCGAATTCTCAAACTGTTCTGATTTTTGTACCAGGTCGTGCATGACCCCTATAAAGCAAAAATAATTATATGTTAGTGACCCCGCTATAATTAACCACGCTAGATATACATTGACTGTATTAAGGTATAATTAATAAACTATGAATATAATATAATATACATATTGATAGAAACCGTATAATTATAACTTATAATTAGTCAAATTATTAAATATAATATAATATTAATATAATATAATATTGAATATTTATAAATAGATATATAAGTATAAAATTTATAGTTAACTAAATTAAAATGGGTATAATATAATATATACAATATAAATATACCTTATAGTACTTTATATATATAATATATAATATCATATAAATTATAGTAATAATACTGATAGTAATAGTGATAATGGCTAAATTGATAACATTGATAATATTGATATTGATTATTAGCAATATTTTAATTATATTATATATTTTCATTTTATTATCTTTATATTTTAGTTTGATTTTTGTATTTTAATATATAATTATATATATATTATCTATTATAATTTTCATATATTACATAGTATGTATTACTTATATATTTTAATTTCCCCGAAGTATATAATGGTGATATATATTATATATATATATATATATATATAGGCTATATAAGGTAGTATAATATGATAAACTATATTATTACGTTGAACATTAGTACATCGGTGAAATAGAAGTATATAGATCAAAAAAGACCCAACATTATGTATTTTTATTTATGTTGCTGTTTTTAAGATTGAGCGACTCTCCCTGAGACGATATAAATCTACTTGTAACAATAACCCGCATTGGGTACACGTACCACACAGCTTGCGGCCAGACCCACTATTGTCTATTATAGTTATGCGTTCCCTATTATACCCAGTCGTAGTCAGTTAACTAAATATAATTGTCCCCTCTGAGTTGAATTTGATGGTATACGGCAAAAAACCCCTAGTGATATTGTAAATTGTAAGTTGACAATTTGAATTATACCTTTTAGTTAAAGAGCATTTGTACGTCACTCTAGATCAATGTGAAAAATTTCCTGTACACATTTATATCCCTTATACAATTTTGTAGGGAAGAAAATATATTCCACAGCCCAGGGTGTATTTACTGTTTTTCTGTTATCAATAAAGATCAATTTGCTAACACTTTTCTTCTCAGAATATTGGCTCATATCGTCCTATTGGGCAAATTAATTGTAGTGTGGTACTCATGTCCCTTAAAAGTTCGTACAGTCCCATGTTTTGAACGGCTCTCTAAAATACAACTATATAAGCCTACTTCTCCAATTCTCACAGAAAATATTACTGAGACCCACGCCTTAATTTCTAACAGCATAGCTTATTCCAATCTTTTGAAGAAAATTTCCCCCAATAGGACATCCTTTGTCATATGTTATTTATTTGATTAATATCTCTGGCTAAATAAAGTTGCCAATTCATATCGAGCTATATTGCAAATCTGTGCGAGACAAAATTTTAAAGTTCCATCAGCAAATTTTCTCCTAAATTACTCACATTGTTAGAAAACAAATTGCTTATACACTAGCGTCTTTATTTTGTGCTTGATTTTTTATAAATTTCGTCAATTGATTCACTTTCTGTATACATATTGTCCACGTTCTTAGAGTGACTGTTTAGTTTATTTCTCTAGAACTCCAATAACTTACTATGAATCATTGGTATTATACTAAATATGACACATTTTTCCCAGATCGACAAGCACTCACATTTTTATAAAAATAGCCATATCTATTTAATTACCAAATAATTATTAACGAATTATAAAATTTATTTCGCAAAAAAAAAAAAATAGCAATTTATATAACTATACATGGCTGTACTTATTAATTACTTATGAAAGACCAAAGACTGGTTGTTCAAGTTCTACCTATAATAAAAATATATAACAATGAGCTGCTCAGGTACATAAATATATTTTACAATCTGTCTGAACATCTTAGCCCAACCATTTATTATAAATTATACATTATCTTCTTATACCAGATAAGGGAAATATTCATTGATTATATACAATAATAACACAAAGCATAATATTTTTATGTCATTATCCATCTTTATACAACATGTTAGTTAATCATTTACACCAACTTACTTAACCATTTTATAAGGTATTCAGATTAGAATGCAGAGTGATGACCGTTTAAAATGTTTTGCATAAATAAAAATTTCTGGGTTATATATCACAACCTCAATACTCTGTATAAATTGTATTACGTTTAAAAAAGTTACTTAGTAACTTTTTAGAAATATTCTAAAGAAATTTTAGTAACTCTTTCGTAACAATTCCCGTTCAACTTGTAACTTTATGCAATTTTAAATAAATTGGAGCAACAGAATCCGTACCAATAAAGCTGGTTGACCCTTGTACCAGATATCTTTACCAGACACACTGAACACATTGACAACCACATGTACCACAGCAAGCACACACACACCACATCACACACACACACCACACACACCACAACAACAACACAACACACACACCACACACACACACACACATTCACACCAAACACACACACACACACACACACACACACACTTTAGATATATAATATCATACAGAACATATATATTATTAAGCTTACATCATTCAATGCTTATACTAATATATTTTTACTAATAATATAAAATCAACTAAGTATATATATATATATATATATATATATAATAGCTAACAACTAATATATATACCCTTACTAATAATGTCTTAGATCTATATATTACCTAGCCAACTCTTCTCTCATCTAAATAAGATTCTATAGTCTATACCTATTTACAATTACCGTAACCATAATCGATAATATTATTGTTAGAGTATATACCGTAATATATTGCAATCCATAGTATATCTAATCACTATATTACTATTATTATTTTTATCCAATAAACATTAAATTTTTTAATAATGTAACATTATTCATTATTTATCATATGCCAAAAAATAAAACAGTAGTTTTGAAAAATAATTATAGTATCTTAATAATTCTCATTTTATTATATTATTAAGAAAGATAATTTATTATCCATATATTCTATTCAGTTATTCAATTATATTCTATTCTAAATAATTAGATTATTAATATTATCATTCATTATTAATATTTTAAACTCAGACACTATGTATTATTAGTACTTTAATATTCGATTATTATTATTATTACTGGATAAATCTGTTCATATATTCATTCATTAATTATATTCTACAATTTTCAAACTACAGGTATGAATACTCTTTTTATTTTAAAGAGACAGTTTAGACCCTGTGAATAAGAGCGAGCTGAAGCACGGCGCTTCATACTACATTCAAAAACACAAAACAACTAATATTAAGCCAGAACTATTAATCCATACGTACAAATCTGCGTACGCGGTGCCAGCATACGTTTTCTGGCACCCTTTAAAGCGACAAGATTGCACTACATATACTATCCTTCTATGTATATACTACACCCTATGACCAAATATATCTCTACTTATAATCACTTAATCTATCTATATCAAAATTACTTCTCGATTACTTTACATAAATTCATTGCTAAAATACCAAAATCTAATAATTCATTTAAGTTAATATATACTATATATATAGATATATACAGGTATTATAATAATTAGAATTATAAGGCCAGCCTCTATCCATATACTCATCTCATCAATATTATTATATATATATATATATATAGTAGTATATTAGAAAAAATATAATTTTATCTATCATATCATATATAATATATATATATTTTATATATATAATATATAAAAATTAAATATAAATACCGAATACATTAATATTTCTATACTAACAATACCAATTTTAATACCTTATTACCATAACCAACCCACTATATCTAATTCTATTCTTAATATATAGTGCCCATATCTATACATATTATATATATGTTACTAATTAGATAATATAATATATAACTAATAGAGTAGAGATATATAAACATTAACTATACAAATACCATACGTGACTCTTCAACTTCACGTTAAATTTTTTAGAATACAATATTAAATAATACTGATTCAACTTCATGAAATTATAACTACATTATTTAAATCTATATTTATTCTATACACTAACGCTATATATTACTAATATTACTCGCTTGCAATAATCATAATATATATAGCTTTTATTATATTATATTATTCATTATTATCAGTAAGTGTATCCTATATAGTACCTAAATCACAACTATATAACCATATATCTACACTATTTAAACACCTAGTACACTACATAAAGTCCTTCATCTATATCATTATATATTATAATATGACTATTAACTCCCAACAATATATCAGAAATAAACTAAATAAAATTTGTGCAAGCATAAATACATTAAAATTAACATAATTGTTAGTAATACAAATACTCCTAACTATCATTTCTAGTACATATCAAATTTATATAATCTATTATTCAATGTACTAATACATTTGTATTACTATACACATACTATATTATTAATGATATATATAAATCTATACTACTATCATGCGGTTCCTCTATAGATATTCTCAGGGAGACATGACAAACAAAAAAAATCTAGTGTATCTCGAATGGTTGGTAATTGGTATCAGAAATTACGTAAAGAAAGTTAAAAAAAAATTGACCACTTCCTTAAATACTGCTGGGAAATTGCAATTTATTTTAACTTCGATACTGCCACTTCTTTTATTTATTTTGTTTTTGAACTTCAACATAACTAGGTATGATTTATTTTTTAAAAATTTCTTTTAATTTCTAAATCTAAATCCTCGCTTATTTTTTCAGTATATTAAATGTGTTTCTGTAGTTGCGTTTTAATATAACTTTAGAGTGGTTTCATAAAATAATACTATAACAAGGAAGGCATCAATTACGCAAAGGGTTAAAATTTTTGCAAAAAATGTAATATTAAATTTAAAGTATAGGTGTAGAATATCTAACGCTAACCTCCTTTCATCAGTCAATATAAAACAACTTTTTGAAAATGATAAATATATTGGAGATACTTATTTTTTTCTACTCTCCGAAACACATCATACTTCATGGGCGTTTCCCCTATATAGTTTCAGATAGATCTGCGATAATCTTTTTCGCTTATATCTACTAATGTTTTTGTATACTCAAAAAATATTTTTTAAAATTTTCCCTATAATTATGTGTGTTTTTTCTTTTTATTATAAATTATGTTCTTATAAATTCCTTAGAGAATTCACCAAATATCACCAAAAATCACAATTAATCCCTCGGATGTAAAATAAAAAATGATGTCATTTTCCCCGACATCACACATGCCCTTGAAAATTACAACGTGCAGTTCGATGCATCATGAAATAATGATTTTTTGCAGATCTTTTCCAATCCAAAACCAAAAAAACAGTAGTTTAAAAATCTACCATTGCTTGGATTGGGTTCAAGTATCATATTTCTTTCACGATAGGTTTTTACAGACTGCAAGGAAATAAGCCACGCAATCTCTATGTATTGTTTCACAGTTAGCTAATTCAATATCTTCAGCCCCGTATTATTATTACTATTGTATTCATATTATATTATATATATATATATATATTCTAACCTATATATAAATGCTAAATATTTTAGCATATCTATATTGTTTCATAAAGTTATATTGTTATATATCATGAAATATATTTGTTATCAATACTATTATAATTATACCTATAACATCTGAACCCTATATTAATACTCTATTACATCATACGTACTTTAATTTTAATCACATACCCAAAATATTCTCCAATAAAATATATATATCATTATATATATAATATATATAATATATATATCCTTATACATATAATATTAGCCACCTAATTGTAGTAATAAATCTATCTATACACATATAATATTCAACTATTAATTACACATCTTCATTTTAGCTTAGCCTATATATATATATAAGTAATATAATGTATATGCAGATTCGAAGGAACTTCGCAAATTGCGGGTTTTCCCCTCAAATCGCACCTACCCAAAGATTCCTGTCTCTAGGACACTTAGGAATTGATCCCATGACCTTCGTCAGACGAACTTACTTGCTATTAGATCACATACACTATGCCAACTCTCCAACTGTTTATTCACTAGGAAATATTTCTGCCCCCCATTATACCCTCCCCCAGATCTGTGAGTGGTAGGAAATTTACACTTTTCTCATTATATTAACTTTATTACTAAAAGGACTTTTCGCTCTTTATTAATATTTGTTTTTCATGTTCTTTTTTTGTTTTGTTTTTTTGCACTTTAAGAACTTTTCACGCACTTAAAGCTTTCCCATTTGACACTTGAATCCGATTTATAAAATCTTGAACCTTTTTCATTGCACTTAAATTTTTTTATTTGCACTTTTTTTTATTGGCTAATGTTAATGCCTTCTCTACCAGAGAAGAGATATCTAGCCTTGTCTACATTACTGTAGCCTTGAAGCTAAAATATGATTGCCGACACCACATTAAAAATCCTCTCCTATTCTATCCTATCTCCACACCATAACATTTTCCAAATCTAAATTTACCAGTTTCTCGTTTGTCTTCATTTACCTCTTGTTCTCTCCTACGTATACACCTTTATGAACGTTTTACTGCATCTCATTATTATATAATGTTCCAGAAATATCTAAAGAGCATGAGTGGGTTTCCGTAATAGTAGTAGTAGTAGTATAGATTTTAGTAGTAGGTAGTAGTTAGTAGTTAAGTTAATTAAGTTAGCTAGTAGCAGTTAGTATGTAGTGCATGTGATATCTTCATTATTGAACAAACAGCACTGATCTCTGAATACACTTTAAAGATCGCAAATTGTATTGAGTATATAATAGTCGGAATGTCAGAATACCGGAAGTATCCCAAAACAAATATCAATGTTTCAAAGTTAAGTTCTCCTACTAGCCATTGTTCTATTTTATTTTTCATCTAATAATACTGAAATATGACCGCCTCTTGCTATATTAGTGTACTGTATGCCCCTGTGTGAGTACCTCGATTAATCCATTCCTAAACTACACATTAAAGTACTCTTACTAATTAATAGAATACTTTTAGAACTTTTACAGATTACCATTTTCAAGTGGCACATCATTCAAGTCCCAGCGATATTATACTCTGCAAAGTCATTTCTTGCCTTTTAAAATACGCTTCTAGCGTCCGATCCATGCCTACCAGCTCTCGTCTGCTGTTCCCTTTCGTCTGCCTCTGCCTCTCTCTCGTGCTTCTCTTCTCACTCTTCTCCATCTCTCTTCTATCATCGTGTGAGTGCGCTTTACTCTCCTGTTTATTCACTCTCTTCGTCTCTCTTCATCTCATTTTACTCTCCTCTACTCCGATTTTCGTCCTGTATGTCTTCATTCATATACCTGCTGCTCTTCTCTCTATCTCGCTTGCTCTTCTCATTCTGAGAGTCATCTGCATATTACTCTCTTCTGCCATCTCGTCTCTCTCTGCTCGTCTCTCTCTTCTCTCTCTGCTGCTTCGTCTCCTCGTCGTCATCGTCTCTTGTCTCTCTCGTTCGTCCCGCGTGCATCTGCCGCTCTTCTCTCTCGTCTCTCTCTGCTCTCTTCGTCGTCGCGTCCTCTTTCTCTCTATTGACTCGAATATCTTCACGCTGAAGATTTCACGCTTTTTACATCGGTAAACTTATCTGCATTTCTATTTGCAAATGTATTCTATTTTTCCTGATCAGAGACTCACTTGCTCCCCAAACAATGTTATTGGATTTCTCATGCTTTTAACATAAGATGGTCCACTCATATGGATGAAAAACAAATTACATATTCACTTTTTCTTATAATTCTCCTCTCTCCTCCTTCCTCCTCTCTCCTCTCTCGTCTTTCCTCTCTCTCTCGCTCTCTCTCTGCCTCTCTCTCTCTCTCCCTTTCCTCTCTTCCTCTCTCTCTCATCTCTCTCTAACTCTCTCTCCCCTACTCTCATCTTCTACTTCTCCCTTGCATTCTTCTCTCTCTCTTCTATCCACATCTCCTTCTCTCTCATCTCTCATCTCATCTCATTTAACTCTCATCTCTCTCTCTCTCTCTCATAATCTCTCTCACTCCCCGATCTACTCCTCGTCTTTAATTATCACATCATTTATGACGTAATATATATAATATATTTAAACATATATATATACTCAATATCTCTATATATCATTATCCAGTGACGTGTCTGAGTTAGATTACTCTTTATCTAGACTATACAAACATACAAAAACTATAATCATACAGTATATTCCACTTCGTAAATATACTACACTATAATCTATCTAATCCTTTCATACTATAAATTGACCTCTCAATTTTTCACATGAGGGAAAAACATTTGAATTTTATTTTGAGAGATGAACTCAAGAAAATAAAGATAATAGAATTGTAGAGTCCGCATATTCCATTAACAGCAGTTATCATGGATAATCATAAACTAGAATGCCTAACACTAATCAATGTATAATATATAAGCCCACCATGTAGCCCATTAATCGGGATTTAGTATAGTAATAATTAACTTATTAAGTAACTCAATTTCTGTACTTATTTATTATTATTATATATTTATATTGATTTTTAATTCACAACTTATTGGGCTGGCAATTTCATAAGCAAAGATTATTTAATTCTATATTGATGTTAAATTAATTATCATATATTTATACTTACTTATATATCTATTTCTAAAATATGAGAACTATCTATTTGGATTAATTAACGTGTGTTAAATCTTCACTGCAATCATAAGTTTTTTAACCAATAAAAACTATGTAAACAATAATTTCATATCACCCAAAATTACACGCAGGAAATGATTATATTCATTCTTAGTGTAAGTATAACACAATTAACTACATAGTATTTTATTTATTTGTGAAGTGGCATTATGTATTGATCAATATTTATCTCGTACCGAAATAAATTTAAAATTTTTCAACCATTCAGTGTTATTAACTCATAAAATAATGAAATAGATAAATGCTCAAAATTAATAATAAATACAAATAATAATAATAACTATACATTATAAAATCAATAACTAATAATACTTCATCAATAATAATAATACCTCACAAAAATAATAATCATTCCTACAAACAATCAATATTGACAAAGTACGGAATTAATAATAAAAACTTAAATAAATAATATCATTAATTAATAATAATTCACAATTTATAATAATCTAGAAATGGAAAGAAAATAATAAAAACAATAATAATAATAATAATAATAATTAATAATAATAATAATAATATAATATGATCACGTAATACTTCTACACATAATAATAATAATAATAATTAAATATATAAAGATTGTAAAAATAATCTTAAATATATGAATACTAATAGGGCTTATTCCAGTATCAAATGCCCATAATAGTAGACCTAATAATAAACTAAATATATTCAATAATAATCATACATGCATTGGAATAAAGATATCGAATAATCAATAAAATATAATAATACTCACATAATAACTAATAAAATCATCAATTAATATAAGCAATTAATTATATAATTACTATAATAATAATAATAATATAATATATGAAATGTAATATCAAAAAAAAATAAATATTATCTATTAATAATAATAATAATAAGTAATAAATAATAATAATTAAATAATAATAATTTAATAAATAATATATATATCCAATTATATATATGTAACTAAACAATATAATAATAATAATAATCTATAGTCTCCACATACAATAAATAATATGCAAATTGAAGCACATGAAGATTTCTTTGGTGATCAAATAATTCTAATTTCTTCATTTGCTAATTCTATCATAGTTAAATACTCGTGTGTAGCATAAAAAAAAAAATGTATGATGCATATTCAAAATTTTTTTTTTAAATAATACATAATCATTAATAATAAAATAATCACATAATAATAATAATAATAAATAAATAAATCAATATTATATAAAATAATAATATATAATAATAGCAATAAAAGTAAATATTAGTAAGATCATATAAATATAATAATAATTAATATTTTGATAAATAATTATTCAAGGTTGAATATATACTAGTTTAACCATAAAATAGTTAAAGGTACGATAATAATTAATAATTATTGATAATAATTATAATAATAAAAATAATTAATCTAAATTAAGATTCTATAATAATTTGTAATTAAGCTAATTACACTAATAATCCACATTAATAACTAATAATAATAACAATAATACATAATAATAATAATAATAATTAATCTAATTAATAATAAATGTTTCGATATTTTAACTTTCTCCAATACATTTATATGACTAATATCTCATTATTATAATTCGATATCTCAAAAAGAAAAACCAATTACAATTTATTATATATATATTTCTCTACCTCTCTACTATTAACCTTATAGAATTTCCTATTGACTCAAAATACTAATTACCACCTATTATCTACTTATTATATATTATATATTTCATATATATATTTATACTACTATTTATTTCTAAATATCCTAACTTATGATAACACACAAAACGAAAGCTAAATTATGAACTAATTATGCTTGGAGGTGGTCTCGCTATACCGCTTTGAATATAGGATGCTTGATCCTCATTGAAAAACCAACACTCTCTAGTTCAAATCCTTGACGTGTATACTTACTTTGCTGAAACATTTTTTTCATAGTTTCATAAGCAAATTACTCAATTAATTGCATTGCTGTCCTCCTCAAATTGGTATCCGATCACTCATTATTATTTAATTACTATTATTATAATGTCTATTATTTACTCTATTATTCATTATATTATATATTATTATTATATTATGATATATAACGTATTATTATTAATATTATATTTTTTTTTAATTTTATATTATGATTATCCAATTTATTAACATTCCAACAGTTGGTGAAGAAAATTCTAAATACAATTAAATATTATTAATAGTTATTATTATTATTATTATTCATTATTTCATTATTCATTCATTTATTATTATATAGATTTAATGATTATTATTATTATTACTCTATGAATTATTAGTTAGTAATGAATAAAAGGAAGATCTTTCCTTTGCTCTCAGAGAGGTTATATAAATTTTGTTTTGACATAGGTTTCTTATTTATTTCTAATCATTATTATATATTATTTATATATTATTATTATTTCACCTAATATCAGTTCATTATTACCTCATATATTATTAGTTGATTATTTATTCTATATTATTAATATTCTAATCGATAAACAAATTCCATTATTATTATTATGACCATTGTTATTATTCTGGACACATCGTAATTATTATTATATTTACTTTATAAGTAAATTGTATATTACTTATTATTATTAATTATTATATATTATTAATTATATTATCCTATCTATATTTATATAATTATATAATTCATTTATTATTACTTTTGATTATTAATTATTATTATATTCCTCTCTCAATTTATAGCTTGTTAGATTAATTGAGAAAACTCGCTGTAATAATCTGAAACCCTATTCTAAGTTTAATTATTCTTGCGCATAGAAAAGAAACAATGTACTGTATGTAGATTAAACCAGCTCTTTTCAGTAATTAAACATTCAGCATATTATGCGCGTTATGGCTAAAACTTACCTTCCATTGTTAGTTCACTAGACCTACTTCACTACATTTAAATTTACCCTTATTCATGAAATAAAAGACATATAGCAAATTATTATTATTCTTTATTTAGATTAGTCTTTTGTTGTTGTTCTTTCATTAAATAAATATCTTTGATTATTATTATTTATATTCTATTATTATTAATGCAAATACTAGACATTATTATATATTATATTATTATTATTATTATTCGTCACTATATATTATTTTATTATTATATAACTAAATTATTATTATTATTACGTATTATTTTAATACTTACTTACATTATTATTATTATTTTTTGATATAGATTTTAAATTTCGTCCATTAATCAAATTCATATTTTATTATATTATTATTATGATATTATTTTCTATTATTATTATTACACATTTACTACTGTAGCCAATTTTATAATGTGATTAGTCTCCGCTGTCAGTATATTGTCGCTTATAAAGCTTTGCTGTTATTGGACTGCCCGGTAAAAAGTATCTTCTACGTGATGACCTTTTAATCTAAGGTTCATATTTACGACGATAACCGCGTAACAGTAAACTAATCGATGTTTAAAACTATTCTGAAACAACAGATTATGTTTTAGAGACAGGCTATGAAGTATGAATAATTGTTTATCTTATCTTCTATTCATTAAGTGTGGTAGCCTCAATCAGCTCATTTAATTTTAAAGTTTTTACCTACTTGCTATGAACAAAAGGACATTTACTAGTATCAATTATATTACTTTAACATTCCTAACATGTATTTATATCTATTATTACTTCTATTTATTTATTATTTTATTAACTTAATTTTCACATACTAATAGCACATTAATAGTCTTATTATTAAACATACATTAACTAATTATTATTTACTAATTTATTTTTACATTATCATCTCTGCTCACGGGTATTTGGTAAAAATCTGCAAGTTAAATATTATTTCTATTATTCATTATTATTATTATATTATCTATTCATTTTCCTATAACTGTTATCATTAATTAGTTAATCCTATTATTATTATCAACATTCAGATCATATATTATTCACATATTATATGAACTTTCATTAAAAATCAAGATTCAATATAATAAATCTGCAGTAGTATTATAGATAGATCTTTGATTTTGATTTTACCACTTATTATTATTATCTTACCTATGTCCTCTATAAAGAGATGCTGTAAGAATTTATAATTTTCATATTATCTGAATCTACATTAATCCAATTAAAGTTATTACTTATTATATAGTTTTTATACTTATTTTTAATTATTATTATATTATATATTATTATTTATTATTAATTATTTATTAATTTAATTTATTCGATTATTATTTATTTATTACTATATCAATTATTAATTTTTCTTTCTCACTCATTTATCCTGTACAGTTTCCACTGTTATCATGAATTATTTTCAATCCAATCTTTTGTTCACCTCATATCAATACATTACTCATAAATATATAATATCAATAATAGATTTAAAATTGAATAATATAATAATAATATAATAATAATAATAATAATAATAATTAATAATACATAAGATAATATTTAATATAATAATTATATATTAATACATAATCATAATAATAATAATTTTATTATATTCATTATAAAAGTATCTGATAAAATATTTGACAAACAATTTAAAAAAAATAATAATAGTAATAATCAATAGATGAATGATGACAAAATAATAATAAAAAACTCCCACGTGCATTGCAATTATTCGTATTTATTGACGGATAAACCTTCTTAATTAATATCAACGGGGCAAAAGAATATTACATCTATATATATATATATCTAACATAACTATACTATTTTGCTATAATTAACTATGACTGACCCTATTTCCTTTTAACCCATCATTAATTCGTATCTTATATCTGATATAATTGTTCTGCTACTTAAATGTACTAAACATCATTATCCGTTTACTGTGAGTATAATATATATAAGTGATACCTAATCCTTATCTATATCAATGAAAATGTCGACTTTTGTTCATATACTATTTAGTATTATATCCTACCATAGTATACTAGCGACGACTAATAATTCTTAGGTAGCATCTACTAATCATATCCTCCATTAAATAACTCTATTATCTTATATATACCGTCTCTAGGAGTTATTATTACTACCATATTAGTTACTATATTATTATACCTTAGTGATATTACACTAATATGATACAGTATCATAGTGTCCATAGTTATACTAGTATATGCTATGACGTGATATTTGAAATCGCGTACTTACATAGTGTATCAATAATATATAATAGTAACCGAATATATTATAATACGAAAAATAATAGCGTCAGCCGCTACATGTAATCCTCAAACTAACCTATGATTCGCTTATACATCATATAGCTCTTTGATTAAAATCTCTATATCTATATATATATATATAAATCTGTATGAAACTCCTATATATAGTATATATATAAGTATATATATATATACTATATATATTGCGGTGCTGTGTGTACGTGTGCGCATGTGGGCATGTGTTAGATTAACCACATTTTTTCACGTTCCTCCAAATACAGATAATTAATTTTTCTTCACATTTTTTCCCTTTACATAATTTTTATTTTTATTTTTGCTTTTAGTTTTATTTTTATTTTTTAAATGTCTTTGGAGTGGTCTCTCCTAAAGACCCCAAGACACCCTTACGTCAAATAGTATATATATATAATATAATATATAATACTATACTTATAACTCTCTAATATATTTCCTGCTCACGCACTAATTACATTTACTATATATAGAGTCGATATCTATACATTCCCTTCTCTATTTACTAGATAATCATCATATAGTATTAATTGAGCCTTATTCGCTCGCTCTCATATCACGATGTTTTGGTATCATATTTATCTACTCTATATGAGTGATATCATAATTTATATTACTGATAACTATTATTATCAATAATATCTGCTTATTATATTATATATATGATACTATCTACGTTACTGCCTACCTTGTAATAGTCATTGAATCACTATTAATATTGGAGTATAATGATAAATATTTCACAAAGCGATTTAATTATATATATTTAGTAATCAATGAAAGTATATATTGTACTATCACTAACTTTTCCTAACCATTATATACTATAATTATATTCTTCTAGCTCTATATATACTATATTATCAAATATATTATATCCTTATTAGCACTTCTCCGGCTTATTGCTTCTAGATAATTGCTCTCGTCTTTTACATAGGCTTTTCTACCGATTAACTAATTATAATTTTATTCTGAAATAACTATCGACATTCCCATGTTCAGTGATTATTTTCTTTAGCCCTTGGCATTGAAAATGTAACTTATGTATAATATATATATAAATAAAAACTTGTGTGTACAAACTACTTTAAAAACGCATATATAATACTCATTACTTCATATATCTATAATCTCTTATTCATATATATTACTATACTATAACTCTATATCTTCTGTCTCTCTTACGTCTCTCTATCGCCCTAATCCGATCGATTATCTCTATCTCTTTACTCTATCTCTCTCTATCTCATCTCTCTCTCTTCAGTCATTATTATCATAAATGATTACTTTCTCTTATACTTCTATTACTATAGTCTCTTACTCTCGCATCTCGCCTTATCATATACGATCTGCTATTACTCTTCATCATCATCTCTCGTCTAATCCGTACTGATCACTCTTATTCCGTCTATCAATCTACTCTCTATCCTCATAGACTCTCGCTCTCTCATACTCTCTATATCCTCTCTATCCTCCTACTCTCTCTCTCTCTCTCCTCTCTCATCTATACTAGTCTATTATAACTATCTTCAATCTCGCTCATCATCCCTTCACCTTCATCTCGCATCTATATCTACTCCATCCCTTATAATAATATTCTTTATACATCTGTCGAAAGTTATTCCCTTATTTCCTCTGGCTCTACTCTTCCTGTTCTACCACAGCTGGACGGATACTCTTATATTAATAAATAAAGAATGCTTACGTAATTTCTTACATTTCTCTATTTTATACCATGTGGAGCGAACATTTCTCCACCTTCCTCCTCATACATCCCCTCATATAGTTATGAAAAGACCTTCCACTCCCATCACTCACTCACCGACATACTTCATATTCAATTTAACATCACATGCAACATCAACCTCCTCACTGTCAATCTCCATTTCAATACATTTCAAAATTCTCTACATCAAATTGCGTACCCACGATCAGTCTTCAACCTACACCCTACCACTAACTTTAAAACCGTGAGCCATACGACTCTCTCTATCCAACACATCTACTTCTACTAAGTCTCATACCATACCCTGTCCCTCACTCACTCAGCTTCCCTCACGTCAACTACATTACCACCTTGGTCGCAAGAGTCACACTATCATACTTCAACTCTCCCTATCTTAACATTCACATGCCATCTGATGGCCTGTGACACTT
>JABUQX010124819.1:0-17866 GCA_015478945.1 Trachelipus rathkii | reverse complement strand
TTAAAGTCATCCCTGCGAAAGGGAAGAGTCTCTCAACAGGCGCAGATGATGGAATCGTTGTGTTGTACTGCATAAATAATTTTCTTATTAATGGGTGCCTGTTGAGGCTCTTCAAGTTTTGATCTGTATCTTTCAGATATTCTAAAACTTTCATGTCTACTGACAGAACAGATCCTGGCTTAATAGCAATATTTTTTTCCAAAACCCAAATAGTCCTCTTCTTCACTGCTATAGAGACAGGTTCGCTCACCGAAGAATCTAGGGGGTGGGGAAATCGGTGGCAGATCACATAAGTATCTTCTTCACGAGCTCTTCTTTTTTTTCATGGTTCCATCTTGTATTGATTGTGACCCACCTCAATTTGAAATATGGGTGAGTAACGCTTGCAATTATCGCATCGTGCACTACTTGTTCCTTTTCTAAATTGAGGAAAATTTCAAATCTTTTTTGAAAACCTTGAAAGATAGCTTTGATAAGAGGGTCACAATACTTGACTGCCTTCGCATTTAGATTTGCCAGTTTGTTTTCTACAAGAAGTAGATTTGGAAGTAATTCACCATAATAAATACCATTCTCACCCTGAAGACTGTCAATGGTAATTGAAAGTGGTGCCAATACATCAACATATTCAGAAATAAATTCAGAAATAAACGTAGAGTGACGTATTTAATAATATGTAATTATATGTTGAGCATAACACATAATAACGTAATATATATATATATTATTATTATTATTATATATTATATATATATATATAATAAAATAATATATATATATATATATATATATATATATATATATATATATATATATATATATATATATATATATATATATTATATATATATATTATATATATATATATATTATATATATATATATATATATATATATATTATATATTATATATATATATATATATATATATTATATATATATATATATATATATATATATATATATATATACATATATTATATATATATATATATATACATATATATTTCTGTTTTAAAAAATTTTAATTGTTCCATACAAGTTGCAACACGTAAATGGTAAACAAAATTTTAAAAATTTTTTACAGATTCAGACCTGTGCAGCACTTATGTACTTAAGTTCTGTACTTAAGTACTTTGAATGTACTTAATTACTAAACTTAATTACTGGTTTTGAAAAGTACTTAAGTTCTTGTTTTAAGTACATAAAAAGTACTTAAGTACGTACTTAAGTAAATTTGTACTTAAGTACTGCCCAGCTCTGAATATGGGGATAAGCTTTGAAAATGAGTGAGATTAATGTCAGGCGAACTTGGTTGAAAATTAAACCAGTAAGAGAAATTTATTTTCTCTTAGCGTGAGCTTACTATGTGCATGAGCGTATGGGGATACGCTTGAAAGATACTTGAGGTAGAAGCATGTTCTAAGTTTTGTAAGGGATTGAGTTTGCAACTTTGCTCAAGTTTTGTATGTGTTACTTTGCAGTTTTTGCGATAATCTTTTTGGAAAAGAATGATTTATTTGAGTTAAAAGTGGGATTTTGTTTAGTGAGGTAAGTAATTTGAGAGAGGATTGTGTGGCGTGGTGCCTATTTTAATTCCGTTTAATTTTACTTACCCTTATGTTTAGAGTTAGAATGTTCCTGCAAAGAGGATCTCTCTTATGTGTTGTAGTTTTTTGTGTTAACGATTATTTGGTTTGTGGTGAGGCGTTTTGCCAAAAAAAAAAAAAAAGAGATTTGCGAGTATGTTGAAAGTTTCAACTGCCTGCAGAGTAGAGAGGTTATAGCAGACTTTGTGTTTATTATTGAATCGTCTGTTGTGTTTAATGTAACAAAGTGAGGCGGTGATTTGCTGGGCATGCTATGTGAATTGTTATTTTTAAGAGTATCCTTGTATAAAAAAATGTTTTGATCTCGTTTGCGTGTGAGCGTACTGAGAGCTTTTGTGTGCTTGAAATTCACCCTTAGGTAATTCAAGAAAAAGTTTTGTAATTATTCTTTTGAGTTTTTTCTGCAAGATACCTCCCAAGTCAGTCATGGCGACTGTAAAGTACCCTAAAATCCCGGTTCAGCCATCCTAACCTAGTACCCCATTCAGACCGTTTTGCCCCACACCAATTCTCCAGTTATCCACTACAATCGGAGGTCAGACGCAGCTGAGCAAGGGATTGTGGAAGTGAGGAACCACCCTGTCCTCCTTATCAGATGATCCGGATTTTGTGATTGACACTCAAGAACCTATTTTGTCAGCCAAAATTGTTTTGTTCAAAAAGCTAGATTAAATGTGATTTAATTCGAGACCTAAGACCTACCTAAAGCAAGATCAGAGCTTTTGCAATCACAGGGTTCAGAAAGGAATCTCCTACTACCAATGTTAAATGATCCACATACCCAGGAAATCCGCCAACACATTGAATCAATACCGAAAACTGAAAATTCTGCCTGTTGCCTGTGTGATGTGCCCCTGTTTTGCGATGAATGGCTTTGCATTAGGAGATACAAAGCCAGAAGACTGGTAGGACTAGTTCATAGATTTCTTCTAAGATAAGTTTAAACTATATTGCTATTGAATTCGTCCTCTTCCCTCAATTCCTATATACCATTCTGTTCATATGAAAGAAACCGTAACTGCAAATATGAAAGTCACTTTCTTAGTTGCCCAATTAAATTTACCACCGGGACCATCGTGGCAACTTCTGTGGAGGACTGAAGGTTCATTGCAATCTTTGGGCCATCGCAATTGTATAACACCATACTTGCTTGTTTTCCCTCCTGTAACTGGATAGTTGGAATTAGGTCTTTCTTCATTACAAACGTAACTGGTTCTGCCAGCTAGGGAAAACTTCTTGCCAGTTGAGAAAATATGTGCACAAGGCCATCCTCCTCTTGGTAAGACAGAAAACAAAAAATTTCTTGTGCCACCTTTTACATCAAACTTTCGACTCATTACAAACTTGTGAAAGGAAGGACCAGGATGGAGAAGTTTTCGTACCTCAGAAAAAACAATTTCACAAAACTTCCAATGATGGCTAAAGTAAAAGAGTATCTTCGTTGGGCCCGCAAATTCGTAAACATCTTAGGATGTAAACTTGAGCTAGCTCTGGCATGCCCCATGCAGAAAGCAGCATGTGAAAGCATTTTAAAGATGTTGTTCAGGCTTCCTAGTGAAATACGTAAGATGTTTGATAACTACTGTTATATTTGCAGAGAAATGACATAGAAACGTATCGTCAAATAGGGTGCAACATGTCACCTCAACGATCCATTCCATACATTTCCACCTGTACTCTTTCCCTAGACCGAATTGTTGGCGCCGTGTGACGACCGAAAACATGGTTAAAGTTCTATTTCCATTTCAAATAACTCTAAGAATGGAAAGAAGGTGATTGATTTATGAGAGTGATTCAAATCTTGCTGACTATTGCTGGATAGTATAAGAGACACCCCAGGAAACTATTTTCACAAGCGAGTTAAGCAAAAGAAGAGATGTCATTCAAGGAGATTTAAACATTAAACATGTGAAGGTTGCTTATATAATAGCCATGAAAGTTTAAACATCACACATAGGCAAAATATAATAATTAATTATGTTGAAAAATTAATTAGCATTTTTGGGCAGTTTTTTTACCTTTGCTTTCCTTCTTAATTAAAGAGCTTCAATTATATCTTTTCCGATGTTCAACATGTAAATTTCTGATGTATTTTTTTTTTTTAAAAAGTATTTTAAAAATAAAAAATTAAACATCAGGATTAAGTTATCAAATTTTGTTTTTCTGGACAAAAATTAGTAAGTTTTCATTTTAGCTAGGAAAATTTTTCAAATTGCAAATATGTTGACCAGTGTAGTTAGCAACATAAAGAAAGTTTTAACTTATTACCAAAGCCAGCATAACTTTACCTGAATTAAGAGCATAATGTATCAAAACAAATCTAACATACCTTGAATAAATTGCTAACATTAATAAAGTTCCCTTCACATCAGCGGTAAATTAGCTAACATTATCAAATAATTCATAGTTCTATTTTATTTATAAATATTTATTTTATTTACTTTAAATTTTTATTTTATACATTTTTATTTAAGTTTTTTATTGATTAACTTTACTGCTTCCCGTCATATTTGAGCATGCATTTGTATAGCACAGCATAAAAAAAAAAGTTTCTTTGTATAAAATATCATCATAAATAAGTTCTTTGCATGATCACAACATAAACTATATTAGAGACATTTGGTTTTTACTAAATCTTTTATTCTTTTATTCTTTGTATAAACATAACATAAATTTACTAAAAACATTTTGTTTTTTGCTAAATCTTTTATTTTTTTTATGTTTATAACATTAACATAATAATATTTAGCAAGAACTAACAAATATTTATCATAACCTAACCTATCTATCACACTGCTCAGCGAATAAATGCTAACACAGCAAAATTTTAACATCAATACAGCTGACATAATATTAACTGAACTAAGGATATGGAGTATCATAACATACCTGACATACTTTACGTACAAATAAATTGCCAACATTAACAAAGCACACTGATTAATATCGTTAAAGTAACTAACATTATATCACAAAACGTAACCTACTCCCCTGCTTCTCCATCATATATATAACATATCCTTGATAATTTAACATTTTCTTTACAATATGTAACAAAACTTAACAAAAATATTTATCATATCATAACTAGCCAACATATTGAACTACGAATAAATGCTAACACATCAAAGTTTCTAGTTTATCACAAGATATTAACATAAACAGAAAATCAAACCTATCTATCATACTGACAAACGAATAATTGCTGGTATAATAAAGTTTTAACATCGGTAAAGCTAACATAATTTCATCTAAACTAAGAACATAACATACCTAACATACCGTATTTACGAATAAACTGCTGTCATTGAAAACATTAACAGCTTAGCAACAGTAAAGTAACTAACATGGTCAATCAAAACTAAACCTAACCCTACTTTTCTTTAATATCTATATCGCATCAATGTTAATTTATCGTTGTAATATTTAACAAAACTTAACAAAATTTAACATAACCTAACCCATCTATCATACTGATCAACGAATAAATGCTAGCATAACAAAGGATGTTCACATCATTGAAGCTAACATGAACTATGAACAATAACGTGCCATAACATACCTAACATACCCTACATACGAATGAACATGCTTTCATTAACAAAGTTTTCTGCTTATCAATGGTAAAATAACTAACATTAAAAGTTTCAATTTATCATCAGCTGTTAACGTAGCTATCTCAATCATTACTATACATAACTAAACAAAACTATTTTCATTACCACACACACAAATATATTATTATTATTATTATTATTATTATTATTATTATTATTATTATTATTATTATTATTATTATTATTATTATTATTATTATTATTATTATTATTATTATTATTATTATTATTATTATTATTATTATTATTATTATTATTATTTTTTTTTTTATATTATTATATTATTATTATTATATATATTTATTATTTATATATTATTATTATTATATTATTAAATATTATTTATTATTTATTTCACCTGATTTCAAAACACCAATAAAGCGTATGGATACTTCGACTGTCAGACCATAACTAAAATGTTGAACCGGAAAATATGTTAAACAGTAAATCCGTAAATAAGTATTACAAACCACCCACCATACCCTCACTTTCATTCATGATCAAGCGATCTATTGCTTTACTTCATATTTAAACTTCATTTTTTTGTACAACATAACATATAAATAAGTTACTTATATAAATATATCGCAAAAAAATGTGAAACGTTTATTTAAAATATGTTTTAATGTGTCATAACAAGCCTGACATAACTTACGTTTGAATAAATAGCTAACATCAACAAAATTTCCTGCCTATCAAAGGTAAACAAGCTAACATTACTAAGCAAAACTTAATCTAACTCTACTTTTCAATCATACGTATAACATATCAATGTTAATTTAACATTAACATAGTATTATTTAACAAAACATAACAGAAATGTATCATATCCTAACCTAACTACCATACTGAACTACATGCTTTGCTAACATAGAAAAGTTTTTATTCATCAGCATCTAACTAGCAAACATGTAATAATGATTTCACTTTAGCATATGTTTACGAAGAGACTTTAAAATCTTTAACTTGTCATTATCAAGAATAATTAACATTAATATAGTTTTCACTTATCAACAAAGCCAACATAAACTTACGGAACTAAGAACATAATGTATCATAACAAGCCTAACATACCTTATATATGAATAAATTGTTAACATTAACAAAGTTCCCTACACATCAACGGTAAATTAGCTACATTACTCAACAATTTATAGTTTTATTTTATTAATTTATAAATATTTATTTTATTTATTTTAAAATGGTATTTTTAAACTTTTATTTAAATTTTTTCTTTATTTTAAATTTTATTTTAGAACTTTTGTTTTTACTAAAAAAAATGATTTTTTTTTATTAAAAATATGTACTTCATTGACCCTAAAGAAGTAAAGCTGTAAAGCAATAGCGCAAACACCATCACCCCCTACCATATCCCCCCTCACACACACTCGTTCCTGCTCTATTGCTTTACTGCTTCTCGTCACATAAAAAATAAGTTTTTCTATAACATATTAAAAATAAGTTCTTTGTAAGATCACAGCATAAAATATATTAAACAAATTTAATGCTTCTTCTAAATAGTGGAAACATTTACATCAAATAAGTTTTTTGTATAAACATTTTATAAAAAAAAATTATTATTAACATTACATAAATTTATTAAAAATATTTTATATTTTTACTAAATCTTATTCTTTATTGTTTATAACATTAGCATAGTAATATGAAATAAGACCTAACAAAAATTTATCATAACCTACCCTATCTATCATACTGTTCAGCGAATAATTGCGAACATAAAATTTTTTTAACATCAATAAAGCTAACGTAATATTACCTGAACTAGGAGCATTATTTATGAGCACCTTTTATTTATATGTAATTTTCTGTTCCTTATGGACCACTCCTTGCGTAAAAAAGATCTAATTGCCTTAATATCAGTAAAATAACTAATATTACATCATAAATCTTAAAATATCATATCTATAACCTATCAATGATAGTAATAAATAGCAAAACCTAACAAAAATATTATCATATCATACCTAACAGTACCTTACGTACGACTTATTTATGAACACTTTTTCTATTAACAAATTTTCTGCTTATCAACGGTAAATTGTAACTAACATTCAAAAGTTTCAACTTACCATCATCCTAACATAACATTACTTGAACTACGAATAAAATTTGCTAAATTACACAACAAAATTTTTAGTTTATCAAGCAAGATGTCAAACATTAACAAAGAACATGACTCAAGTGAAATGCACTCTACAGTTGTCTAGCAAACATCACATCTCAATCACCGTAAAACTAAGAACAAACATACCTAACATACCGTTTGGCGAGCACGAATTGTACCACTGCTATCATTAATAAAAGTTAACAGGCTTAGCAAACGAGTAAAGTAGCTAACATGCCAAGCAAGCTCAAAAACTACCGACCCTTAACTTTTCTATCATATCGTATTAAACCATTCAATTGTTAATTTAACCATGTTTTAATATTTAAGACAAAAACCTTAACAAAAAATGTAGATTACCTTACCCAATCTAATCATTACTGATCAACCGAATAAATTGCTAGTTAAGCATAACAAAGTTTTTCACATTCATTAAAGTTAACCCAAAACACATTGCCTAACTAATAACCAAACATAGCCATTAACATACCAAGCATACTTTAGGTAGACTGAGACATGAACTGCTTTCAGTTAAAACAAAGTTCTCTACATAACAACGGTTTATGAAAAATAAACTAAAATATTCAAATTTTAACTCATCTAATATATTTTTCCCCTTGAGTCAAATGACTCCTGAAATGGTAACCTTGGTATGCAATGTAAGTTTACCATAAACCAAAAAATAATATCTTGAAGAATTCACCCTTTTACGCCTTTCAACACCGATGAATAGGAAAGTTAGAAAATTATCATTATTATATTTATTTTATATTATTATTCATTACATATATTTATTTATTATATTATTATTATTATTATTATTATTATCTATTATCTATTATTTATATTTATACATTATTATTTATTATTACCACTAGGTTTCTAAAAAAACCGAAATGGAAGCGTATGGACACTTCGGATTGTCAACCAATAACTAAATATTTTGAACTGGTTGAAATGTTATTAATGGCGCACACCTCCAAACTATGGCGCAATCTTAGTAAGGTTACTAAATCAGAGGGACTGTATTTCCTGTGACGGTCACTAATAGGCTATTCCTAGAGGATATGTTATCACATTGATGACGTAATATTTTGTTATTTTGGTTGCTTTTGGTGTTGTTTGCCCTTTATTTCAAGGAAAGGGGCTCACCATGACCCTAAGGGAGGGTAAGCGGCATAACTAAGGTCTTTCAGCCAAAGGCATTTGACTTAATGCTTTACACTCCCTTTAGGTTGGAAGGTTGGCGACCCGTCTCCTTGAAAGAAAAGAGCAAACACTAACACATACAATACAACCCAAAAAGAAGCAAAATATTACTCACCAAAGGGAAGGACGTCATTCTTTGGCTCTCATTTGGCCGATCAGTGGACGTCATAGAAATACAGCTCTCTGATTGGTAACCCATAAGCTTTCTATGATTGCGCAATGTTTAGATGTGACGTAGAAAACTCATTTACCAGTTCAATATTTTAGCTATGGTCTGACAGTCGAAGTGTTCATAAAATGTTTTTAATAAATTTATGCTATGTTCATACAAAGAACTCATTTTTATGTAATGTTTATACAAAGATCTTATTAAGATAAAATATTTAGTAAAAACATAAATGTTTTTAATTTATTTTATGTTGCGATCATATAAAAAGAGCTTATCGTTAATGCTAAGTTATACAAAAAAACTTATTTTTTATGTTATGTTAAACAAATTCATGTTCAAATATGGCGTGAATCAGTAAAGTAATAAAGCATGGCGGGTATTTGTGAGGTGGGGGGGGGGTAGGGGGGTCTTTGGTTGCGCTTACTGCTATACTACTTTACAGCATTATGGTCAGTAAAGTACATATTTTTAATAAAAAAAACTAAATTTTTTTTTAGTAAAAACATAAAATGTTTTAAAATAAAAATATAAAATAAATTAAACTTTTTTAAATAAAAAGTTGTTAAATAAAAATTTTAATTAGAAAAAATAAATATTTATAAATAAATAAAAGAAAACTAAAAATTGATGGATAATATTAGCTAATTTTCCGCTGATGTGCAGGGAACTTTGTCATTGATTGCAATTTATTCATACCTAGGGTATGTTTTGCTTTGTTATGATACATTATGTTCTAGTTCAGGAATCTGCTATGCTTTGGCATTGTTCTGAATAAGTAAACTTTATTTATGTTGTCAATTATTTTTGATAATGACAAGGTAAAGATTTTAAAGTCTCTCCGTAAATATATGTTAACGTGAAACCATGATTACATGTTTGGTAAGTTAGCTGCTGATAACTAAAAATTTTGTTATGTTAGCATTTACTCGTACTACAGTATGGTAGTTTGGTTAGCATATGATATTTTTTTTATGATTAAATATTACTTTATGTGGATGTAAATTAACATTGATATGTATAGATCATGTGAAAAGTAGAGTAATATGTTTTGTTTTAGTAATGTTAGAATTACTAACAGTCCATAGCATGAAACTTTGTGATGTTAGTATATATTCCAAAGGTTAAGGTATGTTTAGGGGCTTATAACATGAAAAACATATTTATAAACGTTTTATTTTGTGAGACATTTTATATAAAGAGCTTATTTTTATGGTGTTATACAAAAAAAATGAAATTTAAACATGAAGTGAAGGAAATAGATTGCTTGATTACGGATAAATTCGAGGGTAGAGTGGGTGATTTGTGATACTGCTTTACGGATTTAAAATTTAACATATTTACCGGTTTAGTATTTTAGTTATGGTCTGACAGTCGAAGTGTCCATACGTCTTTATTGGTGCTCTGAAATCTAGTGTGAAATAATAATAATGAATAATAATAATAATAATAATAAAATAATAATCACATAATAATAATATAATAATAATAATAATAAATAATAACTAATTAATAATAATAAGTAAATAAATAAATAAATAAATAAATAATATGTTTGTGTATGTGAAAAAAAAAATATTTTATTTGTTATGTATAATAAGGAATGGAATTGATATATTACAGCTGATGGTAAGTTGAAACTTTGATTCAATAAACCGTTGATAAGCAGAAATTTTGATAATGAAAACAGTTCAATTCGGAAGTAAGTAAGAGTATGTTAGGTTTAGTATACCGGTTTACGGTTTAGTTTTGTTCACATAATGTTAAGGATTAGTTTCAATGCCATTGTGAACAAAATTTTGTTTTACTGTAGTATATATTCCGCTTAATCCAGTATGATAGGAAGGGTTAGTGTATAATCAAATTTTTGTTAAGTTATTATGAATACTCTACTATGTTAACATTAACATTGATGTTGATATCAGATTGACGGAATAAGAAAGGTACGTTTGAGTTTTGCTTTGGGCGCATTGTTTAACACTTAACTTTTTAAGCTTGCTAACTTTTGTTACCCATGCTAGCAGTTTATTTAGTACGCACGGTACATGCTAGGTATGTTTAATGCTTTTAGTTAATATTTCTATGTTAGCCTTTACTTGATGTAAAATCGTAAAATCATTAAAAAGATTTATTCAAAATATGACTTCTCCTATACATAAGTTAGGTTCAGGTTTCTTTGTTTATGTTTGTATAAATCAAGAATATAAGATAAAAGCTTTGTTCTGTTATCATTAGTTCGTAGTTCGGTATGTTAGTTAGGTTTTATGAAATGATAAAATATTTTTGTGTGATAGTTTTGTTAACAATATTACTGTGGATAATGTTAAATTATTAATTTAGTTAGGGTAGTTATTTTGTGATGTTAGGTGTAAGTTACCTTTCCGGACATTAAATCAGCTGTACTTATGTAACATGTGGCAGTTATTTTTCTTACGTAAGTAATGCCAGTATGTTATGATATCCATGTTCTCTTTTTAGTTCAGAAAATATTATGTAGACTGTCATTGATCGTTAAAGCTTTGTTATATTAACATTCATTCGCTGATCAGTATGATATGATGGGTCTAGGTTATGATAAATTTTTCTTAGGTCTTGTACTATAAAGATAAACATAAAGAATAAAGGATTTAGTAAAAACAATATATTTAATATAATATTGTTATTTTCAAGTTTCAAAGATTATATTATATATTTTTTGTAGCCAAAATAATTAATAATAGATAATACATATATAATAATATTTAATAATTTATATATTAAAATATATATATATATAATATATAATAATTAATATATTAATTAAAATAATAATAATAATAAAAAGAGCTTATTTTTATAAATAATAAATATTATTAGTAAAAATAGTAATATATTTCTAATTTATGTTTATGTTGTCCTGATTTCAGCTTACAAAGAGAAGTTCTTATTTTATTATATATCTATTGTGAATAGAAGGTAAACTTTATTTGGTGTATTGTTTTCTATCAATGTTTATCTTATATTTATGTATCTTATATAAATTTTCAGTCCTTGATTGGCCGGGCGTTTGTGAGGGGGAGTTTATTTATTATTTTTTTATTTGGTTATGGTGGTTTCTTTTCTTATCTTGATTTTTACTCTTCCACAGCTTTAGAAGTCAATTTCTATTAAGTACATATTTTAAAGTCACAAAGATTTAAAAAATTCTTAATAGAAACAATAAGTTTTCAATTTAAAATAAATAACAAATTTTGAATAAAAAGCTTTAAAATAATAATTTAAATAAATTTTTATAAATAAATAAAACTATTAAATTGTGGATAATGTTACAAACTAATTTAGCCGCTGATGTTCCAGAGAACTTTGCTATGCTTTGCAATTTATTCATACGTAGGTATGTTAGATTTTGTTAACGCTACATTATGTTTTTAGTTTCCGAGGGTTCTTATACTGGCCCTTGTTGAGAAAAGTGAAAAACTTTGTTATGTGTTCAATTGTTTCTTTGTTAACCACAAGTTAAAGTGTCCAAAGTCTCCTCGTAAGTATATGTTAAAGTGAAACCATGATTACATGTTTGCTAATTAGCAGCTGATAATTACAAATTTTGTTATGTTAGCATTTACTCGTAGTTCGGTATGGTAGATTAGGTTAGGATAACGATAAAATTTTTGTCTATGTCCTTTGGTAATTAATATACTTATGTTATTAATTATGTTACCAAATTATTGATTCGGGAATAGTAGAGTAGATTGAGTTTTTTCGGTTACGATGTTGTTTAGCTCTATTTATTGTTGGAAATTCAGCGAAGACTTTGTTGATATGTTAGCCGATTTATTCAAAAGTAATGTATGTAGGCTTGTTATTATGCATTAAAACGCATATTTTTAATAAACGTTTTCATTTTTAGTCGATTTTTTTTATAAAGATACAATTTTTTATAGCTTAGCACTTAACCATTACAAAAATGAACGGTTAAGATATGACGTGAGAAGCCAACTAGATCGCATTGATCAATGACATGATTGTCGAGGGGTAAGGGGTGGTTGTGTTACCGTTGCTTTTCCTGCTTAGGTCAATAAACCTTTCCATACTATGTATTTTTATAAAAAGAGCTTATTTTTATGTTATGTTTATATAAAATGATACCAAAATATAACAAAGCAATAAATAATAGGTCATGAGTAGATGGAGGGTTTTAGGTGGGTAATTTTCGATACTATTTTGTTGCTTTGCTGCTTTACTGCTTTAGAGTTAATAAACTTTTTCATTTTACTATGATATTTTTTTTGCAAATAACTTATTTTTAGATTATGTGTATATAAAATGATGCCAAAATATGACTTAAGGCTAATAAAATCAATAATTTTTTAAAGTTATAAACATAAAAAAAGAATAAAAATTTTAGTAAAAACAAAATTTAAATTTAAAAAAAAAAAAAAAAAAGATAAAAAAAAATTAACAAAAACAAAATATTTTATTTTAAATGAAAAAATTAAATAAATAAAATTAAAAAATATATAAAAGTTTTAAAGTAAAATAACATTTTTAAACTAAAATATTTTCTTAAATAAACAAAAATTGAAACAAAATATAAATGTAAAATAAAACATAAAATAGTAAAAGCTTAAAACAAAATATAAATGCAAAATAAAACAAAATAAAAAGAGCAAACAAAATATAAACGTTTCAGCTTACAAAAGAAAATAATAATAGTTAAACTTTTATAAAAAAGAAAATAGATTTGAATTTTAAATGTGAAAATATAAATATCAGCCACCAACACTTAGAAAAAGCTGTATCTATGTGTGAGGCAATAGAAATGAAGTCACAAACACGTTTAGACAGAATCAGTCATATTGAACAGTAAGGCTGCGTTAGAGTTGCTAAGACATGTATTAAGAAAGATAGAGCTGAAAAGAAATGTAGAAAGAAGAGAGAGAGAGAGATAGAGAAAGAAAGAAAGATGAAGAGAGAGAGAGAGATGAGAGAGAGAGAGAGGAGAGAGAAGAGAGAGAGAGAGAGAGGAAGTGTAATTAATAAGTTATATGAGCCAAGATAGTGTAAACAAAATTAGGTCTGGTTACGTTAGACAATGTTTTGTCCGGTTAGGTATGGAGTGACTAATTTAGTCGATATATTATGAAAAATCGGTGTATATTATGATAACCCTGGGAATAATTTGGGAAATATAATTTGAATTAGTCGTTTTGCTAAGTTCATTATATATATATATAATATATATATATATATAATATATAACTTTATATATATATAATATATATATATATAACTATATATATATATATATATATAATATATATATATATTTATTATATATATTTAAGATGAGAGAGAACTGAATGTGTCAAACTTGATGGGATTTGTAGATTATTTCTTTTCTCTTTTTCACTTCAGTTGGTTGGTGTCACCAATTCTGTAGTCCAAGGTTTTGCAGACGGGAAACGAGGCTCGCCTCTGGCTGGTAAGAGCTATGTTTCTTAGTGTACAGCCAGAAAGCCGGAAGAGGTCGGAGCTGGAGCGAAGCCTCTTTGTAGGCTAATGGAAAAAAGCTTTGCTTTGTAAGCCAGAAGGGTGGGTGGAGCCAGAGCTGAGAGAGCCTCTTTAAAGAGTGATGGAAAGCTCCGGCTTCTTTCAAGCGTAAAGCTGGTAAGCCCTGAGGTGGAGCAGCATCTGGCAGGCTGGCAGCAGTGATGTTGATGGCAGATCCATGCATGGAGTCCATTTGCTCGGATGACAGGCCTACACCAATTGATGCAGAGGGCTTGTATTCCATCTCACTAATCTTTCTCCAGCTACAGCTTGGTGCTTGGCTCCTCTGCTTCAATGGCTCGTTCTCTCTCTTCTCTCTCGTTCTCTCTCTCTCCGCTCTCCTCTTCTCTCTCTCTCCTCTCTCTCATCTCTCTCTCTCTTCTCTCCTCTCTCTCCCTCTCTCTCTCTGTCAGAAGAAAATATGAAATGACGGATACTGCTCTTCTGTTTCAATTTTGGGATGATGAATGATTTTCTTTTTATGAAAAGGTGACTTGAAATTATATGAACCAAATTTGCACACATGCAGTTCAAACTATATTAAACCTCTCTTTTCTTCTTATTATCTATCCATTGTTTATCATGCATGCGTTTTTGGGGTGTTATATGCCAAGCACTCTTAGTTTCACTTCTGCAGTGAATTAAATTCAACTTTATTTTATATTTTAAGGCTCTGTTGTACAGATAAGAAATAAATAACCTAATTGTATAAATAAATAGCATAAATATTACAAGTAATATGGATAATTAGATTATAAACACTCATATAACAAGATTTTGCCCGGGTCTTATTAGTCGATATTATAGCTTTGGTGAATACGCTTTGTACATAGAAATGCTTGTCAGGTGCTACCTTGTTCCATTCTCCTCGGATGGCAAGCAGTATCATTAACTCCACAGTAGAACGTTAAGCTACAAGAACGTAATTTAACCAGGAAAAAAAAAAAGAAATTTTCAGGTTAAAGTAACAAAATAAAATTTTTTCTCAATTCACATATATTTATAAAAAAAAAAAAAAGAACAAAAAAAAAAAAAAAAAAAAAAAAAAAAAAAAATTTTTTTTTTAAAATTTTTTTACTCATAACACAAAAAATTTTAAATATAATAATATATATTTATATAACTATAAAGGATTTATATATATCCGTAACATAAAATTAGATGAAATGACGTGAAAAGTTTCATATCAGGTCTAACTGCAGGTTTTACAAATGATATATCTACATAACTCTACTACTAACTAATCAATATCAGATGCCGAGCGGTGTCCGCTTCCGCTTCTCCGGTCAAGCATGTATCTGAGTAGAGCAACACAAATCTACCAAATTATTATATATATTACTATGTAACTATTATATATATATATTTAATTTATATTTATATTTTAATATTATATAATATCTATATATATAAAAAAATATCATATAAGAAAGAAATACTATATGAAAATATATATAATATATATATATAAAAATTCATATTTTTGACTTACATTTATTTATAAAGAAGTATAAAAACTTTCTTCCTTTGGAATGGTTCATACTATAAATCACTCACTTATTGCACAATATTCTACATGTTGAATTTTAATAGCCTTCAACAACTCAGGAAAAACTCTTAACGTAGTTTGCCAGCAACCTAAATGCTCGAGGTCGACATTGGATGTACTATTAAGGCAAAACTAATTAACAAAAGTTTTATTAAAACACAAAAAAATCGTTATCGACCTAATTGTTCATCATAATAATGTTATATATCTAGAAATATTCAATAGTCTTGATAAATACGCGTTGTATACTTACACCCTATTACTCGTCCACACCAGATGACAATTCCTCATACTTCTGATAAGACATTATATAAGTACAACCCTGAATCTAGTGACCAATTTAGGTCTGTCGAGATTGTACCTAACTTTAAATGGGAGCACAAGTCCCAGTGACCCATAGTGGAGCTCCCAACTCTCTGATTGGAGAAGGACTATCTCACCGTCACCGGTCGTATATTTTTTTAGAAATTATAAATTATATAAGTCCGGTTAAGAGCATGAATCAAGTTAGCAAAAATAATAATCTAGTATTAATATTATATATATTATTAGCTTTATTATTATTTATTTTTTGCTAATGTAATTTAAATTGAATTTTATAACAAAAGGACTGCTACTATGAGTCTACCGCAAATTCAGAAGTTTGCCTATATAAAGACAAAACCGCAATTATTTATTTTGAACTCTGAAAAAATAAACAGTTGCCGCTGATCGTTATATTAAAAAGGAAATCGAGTTGAAATTGAAGTAGGCGGCTCAACAGTCGCCTTCAACAATAAATAAATATAATAATATATTATATATATTATATATATATATAAATATATATAAATATATATTATATATAACTATATATATTATATAATATATATATATATAATAAATATATATATAATATATATATATATAATATATAATATACTATAATATATACCTATATAATATAATTATATTATACTATATAATATCACACATATATATATATATATGACCATTATGGATAGTAAATATATATATATATATACTACTATGTTACTATCACTTATATATATATATACTATATAAAATATATATATATAAATATAATAATTATATTATAATATTAATATTATAATAATACTATTATACTACTATAAATATTATACAATAATCATATAATTATATTATATATATATATATATATATATATATATAGTCTCTAGCCCGGTCACTCCCTATGACTTACCTCACTGTGACTACCTGAGCTTACTGGAACTTCAGTTATAAATTAAAAAATTAGATTCAAGCTTACGTTATCCATATAGTACTGAAATTAATTTTACTTGTCAAGAAATATTTATTATGTAAAAAAATAAAAACTCGGTCACACTTAAAAGGTACCAGTCACAGTTCAGCTTCCACTTAGGCTACCGCTCCGGCTCCACTCCGAGAAGTTCCCAGTATCCATTCAAAATTGTTCACTCGATTCTTTGCAGAGCGATTCCAATATTCCATAATTTTTATAAAAATTGTACATCATTAGGCTCCGGCTCCGGTGACTGCCAGTTTCCCTATCCTTGCTACACGCTCTCTAATTACGTAATCAAGCTACTGATTCGTGAGACACTTTCAAAATTTAATATCATGCTCGAATTATTCCGTAGCTCATGGAATTATTTCCCTGCAACAATAAGTCTTTGAAAATTTTATTATTTTATATAAAATTCGTCATCTGTACTCCAGTACATACCTGTAACGTGCTATCAGACTCCATACTTTAGTAAACTCGGGAATAAGGATCACTGAGTGAGCTATAATTGAATGGTAGTATTGGTATAGAAGATAAAAATGTATATTCTATAAATGAAATAATAAAAATAATTATGTAATTTCCTCGTTTATAGTATCAACTTGATTTTTACTGAAACTGAAATATTCAGTATTACTTATATAGTTCTAGATAACTTTCTTTAAATATAAATTCCTCCTATCTATAAAATCCTTTCAGTAATTTCAAAAAAAAATAATTATACACCATGATGTAGAGAAGGAGTTAAATTTAAATTTCTTATATATAAACTG
>JABUQX010124818.1:0-23642 GCA_015478945.1 Trachelipus rathkii | reverse complement strand
TAAAATAATTTTAAACATTCCCACGCATGCAATTTTCCTTGGGCTTAAAGCCCTTACAATATAAATTTTATTAAAATATATGTTACAATTTTTTTCCTTAAAAAAGAATTTTTTACTATATAATATAACGGTCACTTTTAAAAATGACCGCTTTACAAATACATCTCTGTTTCCTTATTACAAACTTTAACCTCCAGTCCCTCCCGATTTTGAACGAATAGGAGTGAGACTTGAATGGGATACATTCACTTCTCATTGTTCTAAATAAATTTTCTCTCTGACTTTTAATATACAGTATACAGAAAAGTTTTCTTCTCTTTACAAGCACTGCAATATATTATGTCAAAGTAATGTATCCAATTTTATTATTTACAATATTATCATGTAGCCGAGTTCTAATATATTAATCATTCTTATTGCGAATATTAACTAACAAACATCAAGCAGCACTTTTTAATAATATTATCGACAAACATCGCTTGATGAAACAATCCTATGAGTGTGGGGAGAACGGCAATAGCTGCCCAAGCCTCCCTCAATGAAGAACAGGAAAGGGTATTAAGAGGGAGAACCTTAAAAGTCGGACAAATTTGAACCTTATTTCGACTCGGCCTGTGTGAGTTTATATTTGGGGTATGTTGAAACTTCCTTTCAATTTTTTCTCACTCCACCCTAAGGTTGAATTTTGTGTAGCTTTTGCGTTCTTGTGTTTCAATTCCTTTCAGATGGTTTAGGATTTTTTTCTATTGCGCTGGAATATTAGTTTTTGAAAGACTCTGTGTTTCAATCGATGACGATTTTTTATAAACGATTTCTTCACGTCATACTCATACTGATAGTTTGAGTCGTACCTATTTCAAGCCTTAACTTTTTAATCACTAAAAAAAAAAAATTCTTCCCTTGGATAGATATTGTATGTACACTTTTATTATCACAGTGTTTATTATTATTATTTTTTTAATTGGGCCCGTAATAAGAAGGTTTTAGGGGGTCGTAATCTGTTACTCCCGGGGTTCACCAAAAGTATGTACGGAAAATGATATCTTTATTATTAGCAAATAATTAAATTTATTATTAAAAGAGTTATAAAATAGGTAATAGGTTTTCTATCTTTATTAACATCCCCTCTTGTTATTTTGATCACAGAGAATTAACATAATTTTCATTGTTATATAGACATGGACATTATTGTTAACAAAACAAAACAAATTTTTATCAATTGATTTCCATTAATTATATAATTTTCTTAGAACAGTTTGCAGAGTAGGGAACGTATTATTAGCTCCATGATCTCTAAGATATTGTCACCATTCTTTGTATTTATATATTATTATATCAAATTAGGATCAATTTTTATTTCTTTAATAAGAAACGAGATCACTTTTACGGAGATATTAATAATGAACTTTTCACTTTAATTTAATTATTTTAAAATAAAATGAAGAACGTTTAGGGGTGAGGCCCTTTAACACGCCTTTTCAGCTCTGATATCGTTGGCTGAACTCCCTACTTTTCTAGAGTTCGAATTTAGGAAAATTTAGACTGGTTGAAAAGAGTACCACTCATTGGTCAGTTTGATTTTGAATAACATAACAAACCAAAAGCAGTTATGTATAATCTTATAACATGCAGGCAATTTTACCTTCCACAAAAACACACAACATTCTTAGACCCCTCCAATAGCTATTATTATGCATCTTTCTTCTTCTTCCTAACTCATTCCTCCTTCATGCATTCCTTTATAATTCAACAACACTTCTTAGACTCACAATCGTTCATCCTATCAAACTCACCACTGAGCTTCCGCTTAAAGCAACCGATTAATTATCATCCTTTTCTTACCATTGTGACCTAACCATAATTAATCATAAAACTCTAGTTTATCTTTCATGCCTTTCTCTACACCACATAACTCCCTAATACGTTTAATCCTCTTTATTCAATCTTCTCAAACTCTTCATGGATACGTTCCCCTTATGCATATGAACAATTGACCTTAGATTATATCGTAATGCTACGAAGAAAGGCTCTCCCCACACACATTAAAAGCTGTAACAAACAAACCGTTCATGTAAAACCATAGCCACCAATACTAGTCCTCCTTTCATAACCAGATAACTGCACCAGCCACCTTCCACCACTCACAACTTCCTACTACACACTCTGCATCATCCTTCCCTTTTCATCCACCATATAGTCATAAATATTTAAAATCAGATACTTCCAAGTTGCTAACCATTCCAGCATAGTTTCACACCGCCCGAACTCTCATAACTCATACTCTTTACTCTATGTAAATTTACCTTCCAAACCCGCTCCTTACACATCCTGCATAACCCTTCTACAACTCGACTGAAACTCTTTAATCACCACACAAAACCAAATCATCCGGTTCAATAAGCAAGGCACCATATACTCTCTTCGTTCTACATTCGTCACACATCCCCTTCCACCCCTACCTCTAATTTTCAATCACCCCATCCATATCAAAATTAAATAGCCAAGGGGACATAACACATCCCGCTCACTCCACAATTAATATAAACCATTCCTTTTATCTCTATTATTCTAAACACGCTTCACTATCGATACATATATATAGTCTATCACCAACACCATATACACTACTACCTGCCCCAGAGGGCGTCACTATTAATCCTTCATACGGTGTTGGGCAAACCATAAAACCTAAAAAGGGCAATTAGTGTTCCCTAATACAAACCAACTGCAGAATCATGCATTCTGGAATCCATTACATAACCCTCAATACTTCTCATAATTAAAACACATCAAGATCAATAAAAAACAAATGATAATCCACAAATCATGCAATGGGGAACAAAGTACGTAATTTTTAAGCTTATTTTTTTTTTTTTATTTCATTATGAAATTATTATTATTATTAATATATTTATAAACATTTTAGTTATAAAACAATTTAATTAATTCAATAATTTAATTTCAGATCTTGGAAATCTTAAAAAAGAATTGTAAACGTCAAAAAAAAGAATTTTTTGTATCAACAAAATACCATTATATATACATATATAAATATAATATAATATATATATTATAGAAATATACCTGAATACGCCTATATTCAATACATCAGCTACATATAAGAGAGTTAGAAGCGACCTCATAGTGTAACTAGCTTATGCACGTAACTCATTAATATATATATATACGACCTCACGATCACACTACCTCAATTGGAAATCTCTCACACCCAACCCTTAAAGCTCTACAAGAGATCCCTACTAGAATGCTACATACTATAGCGAGAGCCAGGCAATAGTATAAGAGATAGTCATCATCATCATCATCATCATCATCATCATCATCTATCATCATCATCATCTCATCATCATCAACCCACCTTCTCTCCAAATACTTCGCGCACTGGGTTAAAGGTCGCAGAGAGAGGCTGGCACTCCGAGTTCGACACCAGCCTCAGGCGTGGCGCTCAATGCTCAAAAACATAAAAATCGAGTCGTATGGAAATAGATATTACTTCACATTTCTATAAAAACGAATCCCCATCGCACTTACCACTCATCTATTACCTTTCATAGTTAAGAACCTCTCCAGCATCAGTGAAAAACCATCCCCTTAACAGACGCGGCCCAGGCTACCTCGACACACTCACTACGATCCCCGCACGACGCTCCGTACTCACACACTCACCATACACAACAGCGATCCATCGCCGCGCCGGGCAATCCTTCCATCCCAGTATATACCGCCTCGCCGCCAGAACGAAACGCAACGAACTACCGCGACATAGCCCACATGAGAAACTCAACCCAACTCCCGCTGCCACTACCACACTCCTCAGCACCGTCGTTGACCAAACCCGCGCGCCACGAGCCCCTCGACTATCTCCCCTCTTCGCAAACCTCAAGCATGCTCTCATGCTCTCAAAGCGATTATGCTATGCTGTCCACATCACTACACCCTCGAGATCACGATACACCAGCGCGTTTTTCTCGTCGGATATCATTTCGCTTCCGACACATATCGAACTCTCAGTCACATCAGCATACTCGAGTTCAATTCCGTCGCAATGAGTACTCACCACGCATGGCCTCAGTCAGAGCGATCTGCACACGCCACGAGCCTCTGCAGCTTCAACAACGCAGCAACTCCCAGCCGGCTCTTCTCATCGCACGCAATACGCCGCATCCCACTGCATACAGCACCAACAACCATCTCAACTCAGCACGTTTCAATCCGCCCACTCGCCGGCCGCTACTCTCCATTTACCCTTCTCACAGCACATAACTCTCTAATACTTTCATCCTCATTTGTCAAATCGAAGAGAAGGAGGGAGGGTATTGCCAAATCCATCAGAAAACACATTAAAAGGATGTAATAGTCTTTTTAGAATGAAAGAAAAGGAACGTCAAAACAGACAACACATAGAACAACATACCTCATAATGACCCTATCGGCATTCAAGACTTAGCATCCCTGACATCCGCCAATTGATTTAATCACCAGCCACCTTTCCTGCCTATTCACAAGCTTCCCTAATACCACTCTTCCTCCATGCCGTTCCCTGTCATCCACAGGTTATCTTAAATATTTAACTCATACACTTGCTAGCTGCTCACCATCAACATAACTTCACACCGCGAAGACTGTCCCCACTCACAACCATAACCTATTCTTATCTACTGTTACTTTCAAACCCCTCCTTCAAACATCTTTCCAATCTCTCTACCAATCCTCTAAACTCTCTCAGATTCGCCACCACCAAAACACAAAAAATCCATATATATATATATAAAAATATTCTTCAGCTAAATAAATATAATATCTGTATTAAATATATAATATATATATATATAATATATATATATATTATTATATATATATATATAATATATAATATTATAAGATATAAATCAAACCAACCACGGGTCAGCCACCTAAATTATAAACTTAAATATATATAACTATATATATTAGATCAACCATATACCTTATAATATAATACATCTATTACTACAGCTAATAATCAATCGTATTCCAATACCAAAAAATGCAGGTACTTCACATAGGTAACCCAAATAAGTATATTAATTAGAACAAGAATTTGGAAATGAACAAATTCACTGTCACTAATCAATCGCACCTGAGCGGTCACGTCCGGCATATCTATTTAATATGAAAATAATTCATCGACACAGAAGAAGCACTGATGACACACAGGCAAAAAACTTTCTGTTTATCCTTACCCGGAAGAGCGCCCCCCTCCGAAGAACAACAAATGTGAGAGACCTTCAAATTGTTGGAACAAAAACCTACGAAGCCAAACAAGACCGTCAGCACACAGTACTTCAACACAACGTCTCGGATGATGTGGACGGCGCACCCACGCTCTATCATAAATCTAGCCATGTCGCAGACATGTCTAGCGGCAGGTCCTATAAAGAAATGCAGCACAACCGTTAACCAGCACATCACCAACATGCCGTCTAGTATATCCCATCTCTATCGACTGAACAGGTGACAAATTCCCGCAATCACTACGATGCTACA
The DNA here is from genome assembly GCA_015478945.1 of Trachelipus rathkii. Taxonomy (NCBI): domain Eukaryota; kingdom Metazoa; phylum Arthropoda; class Malacostraca; order Isopoda; family Trachelipodidae; genus Trachelipus; species Trachelipus rathkii. The sequence goes on along the minus strand of JABUQX010124818.1, from coordinate 18,095 downwards.
TTCCGTGATTGTAACGACAACCGAAGAGCAACGCAGCTAACTCAGTAAAAAAGGCAAGGAAGATAAGAAAAAATCGTCAGGCAAAAAAGATGTGAGGATAAGGAAAAGAAATTCCGACCCGGAAAAGGCTGGGAAATGAAAGTAAAACATCGCAAATGACTAAGCACACGATCAATCGGATAGCAACAGAAGTCAAAAGCCTCCAAAAGAATCGAAAGAAGGAAAGCCAAAAACGAAGAAGCAAACCGTGTGCGTGGCCAAACAACAGATACCATCGCCATATAAGTCGCAAAAAAAAAAAAGATAGAAAAAAAAAAAGAATAGAAAGAAAGAAAATATAAAAAAAAGAGAGGAATATAAATAAAGAATAAAATTAAGTGAAGAAAGAACAAAAAAAAACGAAATAAAAAAAGAATTAGAGAAACGAGATAAGGAAAAACGAAATATGGGAAAACAGTAGCAACTGAGAAAGATGGAGAGTTGCATCTCTGATAGGCTAAAGAAAAAAAAAAGATAATGGAATAAAAAAATTCCTATTATTTGAAGACTGGCCTAAGGCTATATCACGCACTCTAACGATCCAATAAAGAAGAGAAGGACTTAACAAGGCAAAATACAAAACGGAAAAAAAGAAAATCATGGTGGTGGGAAAGGATGGCAAGCAAAAGAGCAGAGAAACCTATACTGACCGAAAAAAGGCAGAGCTTCAAAAATGCTAACTGCAGGAAAAGAAGTGAGGAAAGAAAATGCTGGAGGCACTCCAGAACCAGAAGCTCCCACTAAAGGAACGGAAAAAACACAACTTGACGCAACGAGAAAACAAATAGAAAAATTTAACATTTGACACGAAGTTGACACGGTCCCAAGTAGAGCTGATAAGCCACATTGCAATATAAACTTATTATATGACAACAGCACATATAAGTAATGCCTACACACAAAATTTCTTGCCTAAAAAGAAATTTTTTACATATTTAATATAATGCACGTCCACTTATTTAAAAATAGCCACGCATTTAAAAAAACAAAATATATCGTTAGTTTCTTTATTAACACTTTAACCTAAAATGTCTGACCTCACCCAGAATTTTGGAGGAATAGGAGTGAGAACTGAATGGGACAGTCCATTCATTCTCATTCACGTCCTAAAGATAAGTTTTCTCCTGTAACTAAAAAATATGAAAGAATAGTATATTGAATTATAAACAGGAAAGTTTGCTTTCCCCTTAACAAAGCAGCATTTCAATATAAATTTATACAAAAGTAGAAGAATATTCAATTCAGAACATTTATACTTAATACTTATGTACGGCGGGTTTATTATATATAGAGGATAGTCTTTTTCCATAATTACGAATAATAAATCAAACAACCCTTAAGCAGCACTTTTTAATAATATTACCGACAAACCTCGCTTGATGGAGCAATCCTATGAGCGTGGGGAGAAAGGCGATAACTGCCCCAGCCTCCCTCAGTGGAGAGCAGGAAAGACTATTAAGATGGAAAGTCTTAAAAGTTGAGCAAATTTGAACCTTATTTCGACCTAGTCATATGTGAGTTTATATTTGGGGTATGTTGAAACTTCTTCCCAATTTGTACCCCCGACACACACAGTTTCGGCATATTGAGTACCCCACTTTTACTGCAATTACTGTGATGGAAATGGACTTTGAACGGATAGACATAAATCAATGCCCTGATGGGCTGGGGAATAAAGGGCCCAATTGGTTTAAAGACACGGCGAGGTGTAAAAAAGAAACGACGGAGGTTAGTAAATATTATTACCCCCTTTTTCACAATAATTTCGGACGGAGGTTTATTAATCACTATTAAAAATTATTTATATTTGTTTGTGAATATTTGCTCAGTACATGTCAAGTTGCATTTTAATTAGCAGTTTCTGGATGGTGTTAAGGAGCATTTGGTTATTTGAATATGCGTGTTGTATTAGGGAAATGTTTGGTTGAAAGGTGGGAGTGAGTTTAATATGTGAGAATAGAATGATGTTAGTGTTTTTTTTCCCTATCCCCTCCCCTTTCTTCCCTGCTCTAAGGGCCTGTGTGTTGGGCAAGGAAAGTTGTAATGGATCGGGATCCAAGATCCTACCATAGACTGGAATACCAAATCAAGTTTGTCTTCTTAGTTATCAGAGATATTTTTATTACTAGTGGTAGGTGAATCGTTGGTGTAATAGGGAAGCAGCCTGTGATTAATTTCTCCTAGCACTTTTTTATACATCTGGGAATATTATTATTGAATTAAAATTTGATGTGCGCGATATTTACTGAAGTTCCAAATTGCATCATAAATATCCTTATCAACGCGATAATTCGGTAATCCTAACCACTGGGCTAGAACAGGCACATTGCATTAAGTGGTGAGGAGTGGTTTTAGTTGGATAGAATTGAGAGTTCCTAAGGACTGGCCCCCAGTTTAACGGCAGAGAAACGTATGTAGTGTGCAATTAGAAAAGTGGCATTTATCTACTTCCCAAGGTTTGCCAAAGGATTAGTTAAGATGAATAAAAAGGTTTTTATCTTTTTGTAAGCACTCGTATACTTTCCTCGAGGTCCTGACGCGGATAACTGGGCCATACGAGAAATACATGAGTCATCACAATCAAGAGCAAGCAGATTAAGTGTTTGCCAAGACAACACATCCAGCAACATATGGAGCAATATAGGGGCGCCAACAAGAGAGAGATACTTGATACAATATAGAGTCAATGGTGTAGATGCAAAAAGAGAGTTATGCAGCGGTCATATTGTTTTAGCGTGTACATGTAAAAAAAAAGTAACACGTAGGACCGAACAGAGAGTTTAAATAGTAAGCGAATAGCAAAATTTGTTTATAAGCCAAGAGTAAGAATAACAGTATAACAGTTTTAAAAGAAGAGAAAGTTTTATAAAACAATTTGGTTAAATAGATGAATTTCATCTTTGACTGTAAGTGATGTAAAAGGAAGAACATGTGATTGATGGAGCCTACGCATATTTTGGTCCTCTATTTGAACTTAATAATTTTTTCCTCGAGTCAGAAAATTGCTATTATAGCGTGCACTCCGTTTATCTTGAAGACAGAAAAAAAAGAAATGAAATCGTCTCCCATGCCATTACCCTAACACGCATTCTTACTGTAAGAAAAAATGTTCCCTAGTATTATAATGATTTTCGGAAATTATTTGAAAGACCCTTGAAAAGTAGTAGGGCGCCCTATATTGACTCTACCAGGACTGTCTGATTTGCCGAATCATCTCGAGGAGAAATAGAGCTCCTCCCGTAGTGCTTAATAAATGTACTAAAGAATGTACGGATGTATTAAGCTGAATATTGATAATTTTGAATGAAAAATAGTACTATATGTACTAGCCCTTTAGATTAAAAGGTGGGGTGTCAGAGATAGCTGCGTAGGGGGGAAAGCGTTGTTTGCTAGCTGTATGTGCCTCTCTCGTCGTCGGATTCCTAATTTACAATTGTGCTCGGGTATTAATGTATTATTCTCTCCTTTTAGTGTTCCGGTGGACATATAATGTCAACGAAGAGTTGCTAATCCGCCGCGTAGAATCCGAAAACTGTTATTAGTTCCTATTCCTTTTTATAGTTTTTTTACGATTAAATTTTACGCTAATGTGGAGATTAATAAACGAAAAATACATTTTCAGATAGGTATTGTTAAATTTTTTAATAGTGTTAGTAACTTTATGAAAAACTTATTATTATGTATCACATATTAAAATTATTTTTTGGACTTTAATCCATATAATTTATAATTCAAATGATCGAACGCGGAGTGGGCACACTCGTGATATGTGCAGACCCCTTAGGATAGGGTACATGTATTCAAAATCTCGCCTCTCCTCCGAGAGAGGTGACCTTGGCAGGATTTGGTATTGGACATCCCAACCTGTTATGAAGGAAGTAGCCCCAAGAGAGACCCCCTTAGATTTTTTATTTACTTTCTTCTTTTTATATATTCCTTTTCTGTTTTTGTGGCCGCGATGGAGATTACGGCGATTTTTTGGTGGTTCTATAATAGTCAATATATGATTATGCTTTATTGACATTGCTGGAAGGGAAAAGATTTCGCGTGTCCTGGGCCAGCATAATGTTGCTATATACATGGAAGCGTTCTCACTAATATCTTGTTATATTACATGAGGATTTTACCGTTCGAAATTCCCTTCGGTAATGTTGACTTACAAAAAAAAAAAAATGTATTAACCAGATTATACGCCCGCAATTCAATACTAACTCCACACCATATAACAACAGATCTTGTAAGATGGACCCGAACAAAACCATTTTATGAATAAAATAATAAATTGTTTATGATTAATATATAGATAATAATTAGGAACGAATAGAATAATAATTAATAATTATAATAAAGTTGAAATAATTTTGTGAAATATAATAATAATTATATGTGCTTCTATGCTGCGAAAATCAAGAATACCTAACCAATATTATGTAGAGGAATTGGTGGATAGTGCGAAATGGGTTGGCGAATAACAATAGGTTAGGTATTTGTTGATTGTATATGGATGATGATTACAGTGACATGATGGATTTGTTTTGGTTTTAAAACAAGTAAGTTGGATATAGTCTAGCCTGTGCTCGCTCTCCTGTTGCTTGATGTTAGTGGGACCAATGAATCCCATCGGCCAATTCCAGAAAGAGATCCGTCGTGGGCATTTGGAAAATATTTTTTTTTTATATATGGAACCAAAAATTGGGAATCGCATATAAAAGGAAAAGTAGGTAGTATTATCTTTTGATTGCGAGTACGTTACCGAGGCTGTCAATTTGTTTTGTAGTTCAAGCCATCTCAGACGTCGACAGATTTCAAAAATGCGATTATGTTATTTTTGGAACTGTGCGTCTCATGTTCTAATTTATTATAATATGTGATTATTATAAAAAAGTCCAGCATACCGAAAGACATAAGTTTAGTCCCGTAGTGAGCATTGGTGAGCGTTTCCTGTCTTAATGTGTGGCCCATTCCTGGCTGTTTAAATTCTATCTATTGATTGTGTGTGTACCAAAAACCTGTAGCCACCGGAGTGACGATTAGCCGATATGTCTCGGGTGTATATTGACATGCGGTAATATCCGTCGCTAAAGAGTGTGATGAGATTTATTAAATTCTGTGACCCTCGATTTCCTTCCAGAGGGAAGTGTGCCTCCCAAGGTTGACTTAGATATCCGCGCCTTATTTGCAACAATCTTGAGTGGGGAGTGCACCTTTGCCCATATGTTGATTACCTAGGATTGTGTCATAATGATTAATTGCCCGTCCTAGTACCATGTTGCAGAGACATACACTTCTGTGTGATATACTGGACATGTTTTACAGAAAAAACTACCTTTACTGACCCAAAGATGAAATATTTTTTTGACTTTTTATTTATTTTTGTCCGTTAGATTGACATTAATATATTTCAATTAATTAATAATAGTGATATATTAGCATAACTTGTGTCTATAATAATAATTAATTAATAATTAAACATAAATTAAATCAATTGAGAAGATAACTGATTAGACAAGTGAAGAAATATTATGATATTTACATAAAATAGACTCATCATTTAATTATATTGGAGCAAGATTGCGACGCCAGAGGTAGATAGAATAATAGAGCTTATTTAAGGTTTAAAAACAACTTAAAACACGTAACATTTAACAAATGCTTATTTCCGAAAAGGAAAAATTTCCCTTCATGGTTATGTTAAAAAGGTATACAGCCGTGAATTTTTTTTAGTGTATTCAAGAAAATCCACTTCAGAGATTCCCAGAAGTGTAGTGGTGGATCGTTTTTGTCTAAAATCGATGATTGTGTATTTGAGGATAGAATGAAAATAAAAAAGGTGATAATGAAAGTTGAGAATTTACTTTCATGATCTTCTAATAATTATGGTCATTTATACCTTTCGGATGAACTTTAATTAGAAGGTACTATAATATAGATATATTGTTATGATGCATGTCAATATTGAGAATATGTAATCTACTATTGCGAGAGGTTTGTTGCTGGTTCGCCTAAGTTTTGTTTTGGCGTCACAACAATACTAGCTTAGATACAATACGGCAGCTTGATTAAGGGGTTTGACAGAAATAATAGTGATTATGTGTGACGTGATTTCCTAGATAAAGAGTTTATGTGAGATAATCAATTTTCGTGATTCCTTATCTTCTCGGTTTTGTTTCCAAATAATAATAATTAATGAATAATACATTAAATTAATTAAATAATAGAGTTTTTATGACTACTAAATTAAATAGTATTCTTAAGCAGTGGAGACACTAGCTTTGTCAGCCTCTTTGTGCTTCCGACACACTGATATATTTGCAACCTACTCTGCGTGAATGGATGTTGCCCCAAAGTAATACCCCAATTAAATGTATAGAACACTTCTCACTCCGCAAATTTGTGTAAGAAAGTGAATTTATGAAAATTGCTTTAATTTTATGAAAATTAGTCGTTATTAGACCATCAAAAATACCATCTGAAAGTTATAAAGGAATTAGTGTAATATATTGGGGGGGAACTTCTTTGTTAAATTCAATTCTAATTAATATCTTTTGATAGCAACATCTTTAATTGTTAGTCGTATTGTGTTAATTTTTAAGACGCTGGAAAGAAGGTGTGTTCGTAATTATGCTGTTCATATACATCTTTACGTTTCCAAACATGTTTAGTGTGACATTATGATACGAGGTTCTTCCGCTCCCTTTATACCCTTATTGTATTTGGAGAATCTTACGGGCGCTCACACGAAAGGATTTCACAATGAAAAAATCCAACCTGGGGTTTACGAAGGTTAGCTTGTATTCGTAAAGTTGTACACACCACATTTGGCATTCGCTTGTGTCTGGGTCATCTTCGCTGTTGGGCAATTGTTGGTTGGGTATTAATACAACCTGAGTGTCAGGCCCACAGGGTTTCTTATTATTCTCTATCATTCTCTCGAATCTTAGAAACCCCTGTATTTTTGTGGAAATATACTTGGTGGTCCCTATTATTGTCAACCTCTTATCCATTTCTACGCTCGCTCTGGCGCCACATATAAACTTCTTTGTTCATTCTGTGTCATTTCAGGAGTATTTTTCTCTTTTTTTTTTTAAAAAGTTGTTACACATATGATACTTCGCATTGTTTTTTTCTTTGTCGAGGGCTCTTCAAGGTTGGGTGCAAGATTCTTGCTCTCAGACAATCATTCGTCTTCATTAGTACGATACCTTATAGCCATGAACTGACTTATCACATTCTCTACTTCATCTTTTTCCAGTATTGACCCAAAGAGAGCGATCGATGGCAACTTACTCTTCCTCACCTTAACTCTCTCAATTTTAGGCTTCTTATTTCAGGCGTATACTCTCTCCACACAGGATGCGAACAACGTCTTGGGCCATAGGTTTCCATTAACTAGCTGTATTACAATACACAGGTAACACGACCCTTCATGCCAAATCCAGACTTAGTCCCACTGTTTTATCGACCCACGAAGGGAATTTAAAATTTTACTGCTATGGCCCAAGGCCAACGAGTATACTGTATACTTTGATTCTCGTGAGAATGGGAGGCTTCTTTTCAATCAGTATACTAAAGTTTTTCTCTAAAAATTAAATCCGAAAAACAGTTATATGTCCTAATGGGATATTATTGTCGAGATGAAAATGCTCGAATGGACTGGGTTTCTCGAGTTGGTCGTATCACAAAGGATTGTAGGCGTTATGAAAAGTCTTCCATCACTAGGCCACAGGAATCCTCTCTAGTGCATGCCATAGCTACATACACCTACAACCCTCAATTTGCTTCTCTATGCTTAAAAATTTTAACCTTTTCTAAGTTCACACCTCTTATTCATATGCCACATATCTCTGCTCGTATGAAACATGCATCGTTATCGAGGTTAGTACCGCCAAACAATTTATATGCTCATAGCGTCAACTTGGTGTGATTATCGAGTTTGTATAGGAAATGTAATAACTTTTCAATAAGCCCTACACTCTCATTCACGCTCGCAAATGACGCTGTCACAGAGCTTCCTATCAGTTAGATATTGAAGATTTAATAATGACGAGACCTGTGGTGTGCAAATCCATAAAAAGAGACCTTAAAATAGCGACATGGTGTGTGTGTCTCGTACGGGCTTTTCGATCAATTCGATCTTAGTTGTGCAAAGAATTATGGTGAATAAGGAAAAAAGTATGATTGATCCGTATCGACATGACGCTCGACCACTTCTAAGAGTGGTACACCCTTCTCCCTTGCTTCCAACCTCGTTATAGCTATTCTTATTTTCTCCTTCTCTCAATTGTATTACAAAACTTTCTTTTTGATCGTTTTGATCTTTTTTTTTATCCTATATATCTCTATACGAATAACTATGCGTAAAATGGTAATAGATATCGTTTATTCCTACAACGAGGACTCAATTATTAAACCTAATTGGCCTCCTATAGCAGTTCAGTGTTATATACAGTGTACCCCACTTCATACGCCCCTTCATACGATTACCGCTATCAAAGTGAGTAAGAAGGTGGTGGGACTTATGTGGAGCACTATCATTCCTTAATATCTCCGGGCACACTTAGTAACCATTCCCTGTGATATAAAAACGGGCATATTCTAGTGGTGTTACCAACAAAGTTCCATAGATCGCTCGCAATTGAAACCACAACAAAATGTGCACAATTCCATCTCCTCTATTTCTGGATTGCATATCCCCTAACCCGCTAATATTTTCCTTCCCTGATACAAATAGTACAATGCTCAGTGTGAATTTACGGATGTGCGAATACATAAGCGAATTAGGAATAAAATTTCTTAAACATGATGTGCACAAATTATAAAGAATCACACGTCTTCTTGATGTATTCAATTATCTAAGATCAAAACTGCTCGACGATTATACCTCATAAATCTCATTTTGTTAGTGAGTTTATTAGGGTTTTATATTACATATATTTGTGGATATAACTATGCTGATTCTGCTCTACGGGGTCCCTATATTTTACTAATGTCCATCCAAAGTAGATTGAAATTCTTTAATGGTATGGATTAAAATCATAAGAGATTTAATAAAAAATGATATAAAGTAATTGAGTATGCAAACTGTTCAGTAATCATTGGGATGTACTTATAGCTTTATGGTGCTTCTGTTTTTAAGATGTTGCATCGCAACAAGCTTATATTGACGATTAAATATTAATTATAAAATGACTTTTTCCTGTTTTATACAGGACTTTTTTCATAAGTGTACCGTGTGCTGTAAAAACCAAAAACCTGTTAAACGATAAAGCCTAGCCACGTAAAATCTAGAACATTTGTAAAGTGCCCAACTGTTGGTCTATTAAGACTGCGTTTATTCCCTTACATAAATGGGAAAAAATGTATGATTAAGAGGCCTAAAAATAAAGATTAAAAGGAAGAAATTGGAGAAGGATAGGCATATTTTATCCTCCGTTTGAGCCCTGCTCAGCAAACCTTAAGAGTTTTGTTGAAGAAACTCTTGTAAGAGACGTATAAGACATGTTTGCGGGTTGGAAATAAACTGCCTGGAAGGCAGTAAGCCCTTTGGGTTAGCCCGCCCCAACATCCCAGGCACATTGCCCGACAGGAAAATAATACCCATGAAAAACCCGGGGGTCCATACTCCCAAAGCATCTTTGGATCGGTTTACCTAGAAAAGGAAAACAAAAAAATAATTGCAAAATGAAAAAAAAAATAAAAATAACCTGCCGTTTGCAAATGTAGCCCACTTGTATGCTCTTCTCAAAAATGCCTGACTGTTGGCCTAAGAATCGATTGCCTGGGAGACTGAAGAAAAAGTGGATTGATTTCTTATTATAGGAAAAGAACGGGAATTTAGAACAAGTGAGAATAAATGAGGCAATGTGTAGGAAGGAGTTTATGAGGGGTATGGAGGATAGGTGAAGAGAGGATAAAACGCCACGTTGACTAGATGCCATAGCGAGGGGTCCGTCACTGTCCAGTGAAGCCCTAGGGGATTTTTCTGACTGCGACGAGTTCTCACTTAAGGGTATAAGGCTGGGCGGCGGTAAAGCTGGGATTTCTTTTCGACTTGGCGTCATATTCATCTACTACTTTTTCTGTTTTCCAGTGCATTGCGACGCACCTTACCCCCAGCTCTGGGGAAAGAAGGTGAGTGATGATGATATATATATTTACGAAGATACCAAGTGGGAGTTTCCTAATATACTTATAATATATATAATATATATGATATATATATATATTATAAATATATATATATACTATATATATTATAATATATATATATATATATATATATATATAATTATATATATATATATATATATATATCTCTTATTCCAATACCATAGTTTCACTACTATACATTAACATATAACAAACTTATATCATCATGCAAAACCCTTGCACACTCAAGACTTAGTCCCTTCATCATCCACCAAGTGATTACTTGCTACAGCCCACACTTCCTTTTACCATTCACGACTCTCACTCACTACATTTCTGCCATCATCCGCTTTCCCTTTTCAACCAACGCTTATAATTCCTAAATATTGAAACTTTTTCGATACTTGTTTTCCAATTGCCTTCTACTGTCTAACATGACATTCACATCTCGGACTCTCGGTCACTCAATCTACTATAACCTTCCTCTATCTATACATTTACTTTCAAACCCCTCCTTTTGCACAAAACTGCCAAACCCCTCTACCAATCCTTTCAAACTCTCTCTCAGATTCAAACACACCCAAAGTCCAAATCACTCTGCATAGCACCCGTCCCACTGCTCTTTTCCATTTCTCCATCATTCTGACACCTTCTCCTGCTACCTCCAGCTCTAATTCCTTCGTAACCCCATTCATATACAAATTAAATAACCAAGGAGACATAACACACTTTGCCTCACTCCGCTATTATATTAAACCAATCACTTTCGATTCCATTTATCTTACACTCTCTTCACTATCATCATAAATACTTTGACTCCATTCAGAGAAGCCTACCACTAACTACTTATATTCACTAACACCTTGCCTAGTGAGCTGCCCTATTAATCCAGTCATACGCCTGTTAACATATCCATAAAACCTAAATACAATTTATTCTTCTCACTCATTTTCGCATTCATTTGATCCACACATCCTCTACCACTTCTAAACTCACCTTGTTCTTCACCCAATCAGTCGAACCATGTCAGCTCTTTCAACCAGAATCTGCCAGCATAATATCTTCCCTACAACCACTCAATTAAACTAATGCTCCTCCCTATAGTTCTCCTACAGTTTCCCCTTAATCCCTTAACCTTATATAAAAAAAGTACTATTTAAATATAATATTCCAATCCCTCGAACCTATACCCTCCATAAACGATTTGTCGCACAACTTCCCAATCCATCCTCAATCACCATTTCGCAATCCATTCCTTATCATTTCACCAGTAATTCCATATATTGCCTCCACAGGATTTACCATTCTTCAACTTTCTCACCCCTACCCATTACCTCTTCCCTACTAAATTTCCTCATCCCCAAAATACCTATTTCTTCTTGCACCATTGCAAACCCACATACATTCACTACCACCTCTTCATTACTGCCAATTATGCAGATTTTCAAAGTTTCCCTCCACACTCTTCTCACATTATTTCATCAGTTACGAAAGCACATCGCCATTCATTATTCCAGCAGATTTCCCTTATTCTCTCATTCTTAATATTTCGCTCTTCCCATTTCAAAAGCTTCCTATTCCCTTGTAAGTTTCCATTCATCCTTTCTACCAAAACTACATCTACAAACTTTTAGACTTCCTTTTTTCCTCCTTATATAATTCCAAACATCTTTCTTTTGAGACCTCATTATTTGCTTTTAGCATATTTAACCACATCTTTTTTTTTTACTTTTAACCGCTTTCATCACCTCTTCATTCCACCATTCACTGTGTGAAGGATTCTACTTTCCAACTTGGCACATCCACCATTCTTCTCTTGCCTCTACTAAAACAAAGGCCTTCCTTCAATTGTGCCCAGATTTGCTTCAGTTTTCATCTTGTTCACTGTTCAACTGATTTATTCGCATATGCTCTTAAATATTTTTCCTTATTACCTAGTGTTCACTTAAACTTCTCACTCTTAATTCTTTCCACTTCCTTCCTTACCTCTCTTTCCTCTCCATCCAAGCCCCACTAACTTAATCTTACATTAAACAACATAATGATCCGATAATCACATCCCCTGCCCCCTCAGTAATTTAACACCCATCACATATTTCAACATCTTCTTCACCAACAGAAAATCAGTCATACTTTTCACTTCGATACCAACTCTACTTACACCAACTCTAGTATACTTTTGAATACTTCTTGTGCATAGAGAAAATATTACTTACACACACCTCACAGAAATCAATCACCCTCCTACCATTTTCATTTTCTCCTGTCACCCCAAATTTACCTGTTATATCATCCCTTTTCTGATCACCTATCCAACTATTTAGATCGCCCAACACAACTAAGGTACAAAGTGAGAAGAATTTATAAAATGAGAAATGAACGCATTAGGGAGTTGTGCGGTGTGAAGAAATGCGTAAATGGGAGAATAAACGAAAGTACATTGAGATGGCTTGGTCATATGGAAAGGATGGAGGATAGTCGGTTGGTTAAGCGGATGTATAGTGGTGAGTGTGCTAGGAATTGACCGGCTGAGAAACCGAAGAAAAAGTGGATTGAGTTCAGTAAAGGAATGCCTGCGAGTTAGAGGAAATGTGAGTTTGGCAGAGGCGAGAATAAAGGTGCATAACAGTGGTGAATGACGGGGTTTTGTGAGGGGGTATGGTTGTGGGCTTTGCCCATTGGATGAACCCCACATTGACGAGATACCACAGTGAGGGTCCGTCGCAGTCTCGTGAAACCCTAGGGTGGATGTTTCTGCCTGTGACGAAGTTCTCAATTTAGGGCTATAAAGGGGGGGAGGCTTTCTTTTTGACTTGCGTCATATTTTTCTACTACTATTCTGTTCCGGAGTATGCTACGCACCTCACCCTCACTCAGCCAATCTGGGTTTAAGAGGTGAATTATATATATATATATAATATTATATATACATTATATATATATATATATATATATATATTAATAGTATATATATATATATATATATATATATATATATATATATATAGAGAATATAAAAGTTGGAAAGTTTCATTCTTACTTTCTTCACCTTCCTCTTTGCCCCAAGATTGGGGGTAAGGTGCGCTACAAGCATCGAAAAGAAAGAGCAGTAGGAGAACATGACAAAGGTCGCGAAATAAAAGCCCAGCCTTACCGCCCCCCTCTGCTACCATTAATTAGTTGAGAACTCGTCACAGTCAGAGAAATCCACCCTAGAGCATCATGGGACCGCCACGGACCCTCACATGGTAAATCGTTCAATGTAAGGGTTCATTTCCCTTGGCCCAGGTAGGCCACAACCCTACCCCATTACAAAACCCCGCCATTCCTTCTCCTATCATGCACCTTTATTCTCCGCCTTCTGCCAAACTCACATTTCTCTCCTCAGGCATTCCTTTACTGATTCAGCAAATTTTCTTCTTTGGTCTCCCAGCCGGTCGGTTCCCAACACACTTCCCATTATACATCCGCCTTAACCAACCGACTATCATTCATCCTTTCCACTGACCAAACCATTTCAACATACTATTCATTTATTCTCTCATTTCACCCTTTCTTCACATCCATCACAACCCAAACGTTCATTCCATCATTTTATTAAGTCTTCTCACCCTAGCATGCCCCTAAAGACTTGGTCCACATGAACACAATTGAACTTCTATTTATATTTCTTATCTCCAACCTAGTCTCACTACCATACATAACAACATGGTAACAACATACCCTCCATTGTAAGACTCTACCGCACTCAGGACTTAGTCCCTTACAATTCACCAACGATTTAATTGCACCAGCAACCTTCCTGCCATGTACAACTTTCCTACTACACTCTCCACCATCCGTTCCCTTCTCATCACAACACATACCCTAAATATTTTAAAACTCAGACAACTTGCTCCAGCTGAACTCACCATCTAACATAACTTCACACTGAAGGATATCCTCACTCACAACGATAACCTTACTCTTATCTTACGTACTATTCAAAGACCCCCTCCTCGTACAGACCCCATTACAAAACGCATGCTCTACCCCAGAGATCCTGCGTTCTCCACCTGGGACCAATCCTCCCGTCCGGCTCGTGTAACACTCCAATCGCACTCAATACGAATACTAGCCAGACATAGCCCGCCTACGAACGACTAAGATTCTCATCCGTCACAGTCCAAACTTCATTCAATAGGCTCCCGCGGCCCACCTCCGCTTCCCCTACCCTTCACCTCCACGAAAGACTCTCCTCGGCCAGCTCCCGCCTAGTACCGTCCCTCCTCTAATTCGTAACACCAATTTCACGCTCCGGCCGATCACACCATTCCTTGAAAATCGAATTCTTCCGTTCATTACTCACCGCTACCCTAGATCTTCGAACATATACTGAATCACGTACTCACAACACTCCTCGACAACTAACCAGCCTCATGACGTACGGTCTCCGGTGGAGGAAACAGTGTAGACTACAACCGCAGTGTCCTGTCATCACTTCCATAACCTTTTATATCCCTGGTGGAAGACCGTTATACTACGACGCCCAATCATTTGCCTACCCATTAATATTGACTTACATCATTGTGTCTCCCGTCGACCATAGTCCAAACCGTTCATATCATACTTTTTGATTTGCGCAAATTCAGCAAGGCCCTTCCACCACCAACACCATATATCCACTACAACCCTAGGCCATAAGGAACTTCCCACACAAATTACTACCTCAACTGCTATCAATACGAACCCTGCTTTTATAACCATAGACAAAGCCTATAATAACAACTCGACACTTTATTCTCTTATTGCTGCTCTGCGCATACAACATCTCTGTACCGCTCATGCATCAACTTATCTTCACTCTCCATAATAGCCGAGGCTTTTCCTCCTAACGCGCGATTCCTCAAAGTGCGAGTGATTACGTGACCTGTCCCCAACTCTCAATTCCTTCTTCCCCTATCCACCTATATACAACATCTTTAGCGCAACTCCCTTAATCCAAAACTGCCCACCGTTGTCTTCTCTCGTCACCACCATCAGTTCCACTCAGTCACTTTTCGACTGCACTCTATTCCGAAACCAACCAAACATTACCCTTCCCACCAGCTTCCCCTAACCTTATCCCACCAACACTCAGCCATGCATACATCAAAGATCAGCTAGTATTGCACCGCACTAATATAATTTCTATCTAAGTTTTCATCTTTAGATAACTACCGTACTATACCACCTCCTCAACTCATATAGTCTCGGGGGTACATAATTCATTCGCTTCTTCCTCTCCTCTCCTTCCATACTATCCCCTTTGAAACCCTAACATTTAATAGCCCTTCCAAACACCCTATCTATAAAATAGAAATTTATACCATCCGGATGCGGAAATAGACCTTCATATGAGTGCGTACCAGACGTTAAATCTATTCCCTTACGCCCACAAACATCTAATGAAGAAGTACTCTCTCCCTCATAATGGTAGTCCTCATATTAATATATATATATTATAGTATATATATATATATATTATATATATTTATATATATATATATATATATATATATATATATATATATAATATATATATATTATATTAATATATATATATATATTATATATATATATATATATATATATATATTAAAATATATATGAAATTTTTGGGGACTCTGAATGGTTGGATAGGTGATCAAAAAAGGGATGCCGTATAACAGCAAAGAGTGGCTTTTGCCAAAGCAAACAGAAGACCCTATGGGGGAGAAAATGAGAATCGGTTAAGGAAGGTTGATTGATTTCTGTGAAGAGAAGAGGTATGTGTTGTAAGTAATACTTTCTTTAAACACAAGAGTATTCCTAAAAGGATATACTAGAGATATGGTCGTAAGGTAAGATGGTATCGAAGTGAAAAGTGATGATTGATTTTGTGTTGGTGAAGAAGGAGATGTTTGAAGTATGTGTGGATGTTAAATCAGTTTAGGGTTTAGGAATGGGAGTATCGGATCATTATGTTCTTCTATGTAAAAGTAAAATTAAGTGGGGCTTGGATGGAGAGGAAGGTGATACGAAAGGAAGTCAGGTAAAATTAAGAGTGAGAAGTAGAGGAATTTAAGTGAGCAAGAGAATAAGGATAAGTATGTAAGAGCGCTTCCATCAGTTCAATAAATCAGCTGAATGTGTGAACAAAGTTGATATGAAACAAATCTGGGGGAAAATGAAGAAGCAATGTTAGTAGTGCAAAGGAAGTATGTGGATGTGCCAAGGTAGGAAGTAAGAATCTTAACAGTGAGTGGTGGAATTGAAGATTTGATGAAAGCGGTTAAAGGTAAAAAAAAGCGTGGTTGAATATTGTACTAAAACGCAAATGATGAAGACTCAAAAGAAAGATGCCTTGGAATTATATAAGGAGGAAAAAAGAAATACTCAAAGGTGTCATACGCAGGAGAAAACAAGAGGTAAATGAACAGTTTGGAAAGAGGATGAATGGGACTTACAAGGAATAGGAAGCTCTTCTGGAAGGAAGCGGCGAAAGTGTTAAGAGATGAGGAATAAGGGGACATTTCTGCCCCCCTTTAGAATAATGGGAATAGGTGATTGGTGCTTTTGTAACTTGATGAAGTAGGTGTGGAGAGGAGTGTTGGGAAAGAACACTTCGCAGCAATCTGCCCCACAATATTAACAGTAATTGAAGAGCGCTGATAGCTGAATGTGTGTGGGTTTTGATGGAGCAAGAAGAGAATACTAGGTATTTTTGCGGGATGAGTTATTAGTAAGGAGGAGTTAATGGGCAGAGTGAAGAAAGTTGAAGAATGGTTAAATCTGCAGGTTATAGATGAAATACTGGTGAAATGATCAAGAACGGAGCAGGGAGATGCGCTGATTGATTGCGATTTGGAAAGTTGTCTGTAGATAAAGCGTTTACTAGAGGGTGTTATAGTCCCATAGCGATTGGAGGAGAAGCGTGTGGCTTCAAGCGGTAATAGTACCCTTATATAAGGTAAGGGAAATAAAAGAAGGGGAACTGTAGAAAATTATAGGGGAATAAGTTTTTACTGCAGGTTGTACGGGAAGGTATATGCTGGCTATTTTTGGCTTCGAAAAGAGTGCGTCGAGTGATGTGAAGGACTGATTGGTGAAGAACCAAGTGCATTTAGAAGTTTCAGAGGATGTGTGGATCAAATCTTTACATTTGAAGACAAATATTGAGAAAATGAGGAGAAGAACGAAGAATAAATTGTATGTAGGTTTTATGGATTTGCCAACAGGCGTATGAATAAAATACTATAAAATAGGGAAGCGTTATAATAATGCAAATTGGATGATATTTGTTAGTTAAAATGAAATATATTGTGTGTGTGTGTAAATGCCTGTAGGACTAATGATAATTGCGAATCATAAAAGTCGATGATAATGATGTGTAACGAAAGTTCGTTTATCCAGAAAAGCCTTTCAATGGGGGCCAAATTTATGTGAATTTAACCTGTAAAGAAAATAAAATGGAATTTGTACTTATAACTGAAAGCTATGAATTGAGATTATATGGACCTTTATTAATATAATATGCAAGAGTGTGTGTGAAAGTAAGACAGGGATTTGTGGTTGTTATGATCCTTTCTATTGGTTATTCACAAAGGGTTTAGAAATAAGCCGTTTTATGGGGAATTGTCGATGTAATTTTATTATGGTCAAGAGGTGATTTAGATGGAAATTGGAGATCCTTTTGAAACTATGGTTATTTGTATATAGTTGCTTAAGGAAGGAATTCCTAAAAATTAATGCCGATGTCCTTGAGAATGTATTATGAAGACCTATTGTACTGAGATAATGGGTAGACTGATGTGATGGTGCGATGCCCTCCATTAAATTGGTGGAATTGAAATTGCTGGGGAAAGTTTTTTTCAAATTGATAAATAAAATAAAATATTAATATTTCA
>JABUQX010124817.1:7500-11062 GCA_015478945.1 Trachelipus rathkii | reverse complement strand
TTCAATGATTACAGATGAAGAACAATAAGTATTTGACTTATCAGATCATAATTTAATACAAATATACCTAAACAGCAAAGTGGAAAAGATCAACTATAAAAAGGCGAGATAGTGCAATATTAAATATAGTACTGCCTTGTTGAGGTCTTTGGTTTTGTGTTGTTGAGGTTAGAATCCTAAGGTTCCCGTCCAGTATACCTTAATTAATATTTGTTTATTCATGTTAAGATTGTCTAAGGAACCTTAGAAACCTCCTAAGGATTTGTCATGTTTCAGTGTCATTGTTGTTGAGTTGTAACAACCTTGTTAATTGCTCTCCTTTGAGATCGACTCAGTCAATAGTCCTACTTTATTTCTTGTAGTTCTCTTTAAGTTTTTCCTAAAACTTTTCAACGGAAAGCTACTTTCTCTAACGGTTACCGCATATTCTCGCCTGAATAATCTAAACTGTTTCCCCTGCAACAAATGAACTTCCTGATATATAATCCTTCGTATAATTGAAGAACCCTCCTTGAATTGAAGAACCCTCCTTGAATAGACAAGGTAAAAATGAAGTTCGTCAAGTCAATGGGGGTAAAAACAAGATGTTTTAAAATGAATCATTTATTAAGTTAAACGTAAGGGGAGGAATAACTTGATTCTGATAACTGATAGCAGCAGGTTTGGTCTAAGAAGCAGAACACAAACCAAAATAATGTCGAATTCGAGTTCGAGTTTGCGTTCGAGTTCCAGAGTAAGGGTTAGTTTACTACTGGAACAAGAATGTTAATGTGTGTGTAAAAGAGGATGCAATATAGAACAAACAGGGGTGACTCAACTTGGTTGTTCTTAAAGTTCACTGCAAGTGACTGTAGATTGAGTTCATTTCAGAGAATCTGAATGATGTGATATTGTAAGCAAGCTTGAAATTCCACAAAAGGACAATCGATTGAAGAAAACTCAGTTCGTATGATTTGATACGGTAGTAGCACCAACAATCTGAATGATGTGATATTGTAAGCAAGCTTGAAATTCCACAAAAGGATAATCGATTGAAGAAAACTCAGTTCGTATGATTTGATAGGGTAGTAGCACCAACGTGAGGACAACAGGTCCCGTGGATGGCAAACACAAGCCCAGGTAATGGCAAAGGCAAAGAAGCCCAGTGATGGCACCTGTGTGAATTGAAAAGAATAGGCATGTGATATTGTTAAAGGTGCTCCATAGCGGAAAACAAAATAGAATAACTGAAGTGTGCCTTACCCTAGGGGATGATTACAATCCCTCAGCAAGGGTGTGCTGAAAAGTGACTGTGTCCGTTCGGTTACTGAGCTGGAAAGATAGATACAGACACATGATTAAGCCACACACAATGGAGCAAGCAACAACACATCTATGAAGAAAAGAACTATTAACCACATAAATAAAATGTTACATTACTCTTACTTCTTCAAGATGTGAATCCTTATGTCTGCTAAGGAAGACGTCAATATATGGATATCGAACAGTGTGGTGAACAGATAAACAAAATGTGCCACACGAAAAATAAATAATAATGCTGCAATTGCCTAACTACAATATCATCAAAACCTAAAGAAAAATAATTAGAAGTATGGGAGAAAATACAGTTCATGATTAGAAGGCACATACATAAATAAATTACATACACCAAAATACTAGAGGTGTACATCCTTTAGATATATTAGGGTGGATCTGGATATATTAGGGTGGGTCTGGAGCTGCTGCGACAGCAACCCCAACACCGACTCTGACTCCTTACCCATTGAAAACGCTCGACTCCCAACTCCTCATCCCTGATATATATATATATATATATATATATATATATATATATATATATATATATATATACGGTATATATATATATATAAATATATATATATATATATATATATATATATATATATATATATATATATATATATATATATATATATATATATTTCTAGAATTTTGTTATAATTACTTGAATATTATATTGATGCTTTGAATATTTGTATAAAATAATTTAAATAAAACTTTGCAATGCCTCAGCAGTGGAATGTATACGAGAGCTTTCAGGCTTTGTTAAAGGTAAGTTTTTTGTCTTTTTTTAAAAAAAAATTTTTGGTAATAGTCAGTCATAATCATGGTAACACTGATTTTTATATTATGGTATCAGGCTTGGGTTCAAGTACAAGTACAGTACTTGTATACTTGTACTTAAGTACATTCTTTGGAGTACTTGTACTATCTAATGTACTTGTACTTTTACCTTTTGTACTTGAAAATTTGCAAAGTACTTGCAAGTACTTTGGCATTTTTAACTTGCCAAAATATTTTTTTTTTTTCATTTTCCTACGTATTGATATTATTATTTCTTATATATATATATATATATATATATATATATATATATAAATATATATATATATATATATATATATATATATATATATATATATATATATATATATATATATATATATATATATATATATATATATATATATATATATATATATATATTCTAAATAAATTTCCATTTATGAATATAAAGTAATATATCATTTAATATATATATAGTATATATATATATATATATATATATATATATATATATATATATATATATATATATATATATATATATATATATATATATATATATATATATATATATATATATATATATATATATATATAATCATCATCATCTTCCTTTTTCCACAAGACTGGGGTAAGGTGCGTGACATGCATCGAAAAGAGAAGTAGTAGAAGAGTATGACACAAGTCAAAAAGAAAGCCCAGCCTTACCGCCCCCTCTATACCTATTAGTGAGAACTCATCGCAGTTAGAAAATCCACCCTAGAGCTTCACAGGACCGCAACGGACCCTCAACTATGGCATATCGTGTCAAGTGTAGGGTTTCATCCCCTTGGCCCAGGTGGGCCACAACCATACCCCTGGACAAAACCCCGCCATTCAATTCTAATTATGCACCTTATTCTCGCCTCTGCCAAACTCACATTTCTCTCCTTCAGACATTCAAGCTACTGACTCAATCCACTTTTTCTTCGGGTCTCCCCAGCCGGTTGATTCCAACACACTCACCACAATACATCCGCTTAAACAACTGACTATCATTCATCCTTTCCACATGACCAAACCATCTCAATGTACTTTCATTTATTCTCTCATTAACACCTTTTTTCACACCACATAACTCTCTAATATGTTCATTGCTCATTTTATTCCTATATATATATATATATATATATATATATATATATATATATATATATATATAGTATATATATATATATATGTAGAAGATATATTATATATATATATATATATATATATATATATATATATATATATATATATATATATATATATATATATATATATATATATATATATATATATTATATATATATATATAAATATATAAATATAAAGAAATATATATATACATATCTATATATATATATATATATATATATATATATATATATATATATATATATATATATATATAAAACAATTTTCACCCTAAGATATTTATTATCTTGATTAT
>JABUQX010124817.1:0-2500 GCA_015478945.1 Trachelipus rathkii | reverse complement strand
TAATAATTATATAATATTCCAATATCTATAACTACTATATATTATACTTACTAACTATATAATATAACCTCAATTACCATATATATAATATATATAATATTAATCATATTATATATATATATATATATATATATATATAATATATATATAACTAATTATAATATATATATACTTATACTTATATATATAAATATATATATACTCATACTAATAATTAATATATAATTATTATATATATCCTTAATATTATATATAATATATTATATATATCCATAATATATAATAATATTAAGTATATCCATATATATATATATATATATTAATATAATATTATATAATTATGTATACTATATACTACTACTAATATATAATTTGTTTCGACTCTATTATTTTCAATATAAATACCTAGCAACTAAAAGTTATTATTATTGTATTATTTATTATTATTTCATTATTATTCATTATTATTAATATTATATTATTATTATATTATTATTATTATTTATATTATTATTATTAATTATTATTATATTATATTATTATTATATCAATTATTATTATTATATAATTCCTATCTATTATTATTTATCATTATATTAAATTATTTATTATTATTATTATTAATTATTATTAATTTAATTATATTATTATTATTATTATTATTACACTCTATATTATTTTTATTATATATTTATTATTATTATCCTTCTAATATTATTACTATAATTATTATATATTATTTATTAATATATATATTACTATTCATATTATTATTATTATATTTATATTATATACTATTATTATTCTTCATTATCTACTTATTATTATTATATTATTATTATTCTATTCATTATCTTATTATTATTCTTATTACTATTATTATTATATCATAATTAATACTATTTATTAATTATTATTATTATTACTTCATTACCTTTCATTATTTATTATCTATTATCTATTATTATTATTATTATATATTACTCTACATTCCCCTATCTATCTTCCCCATAGGCAACTGGGCTGGTAAGGTGCAATGCGACAACCCTGCATCGTCGGAAAAGAGAAGTAGTTCCAGAAATGTAATATTGGACACCCACGCTCGAAAAGCAAAGGCCCATGACCTTACCGCTCCCCCCTATCAAATCTTAATTTATGTGAGTATACTCATTCGCAGTCAACAACATCCTCACCCTAGAGCCTATACCCACCGGCAAACTGCGACGGACCCCTCACTATGACAACCTTCAAGTAGTAGGTTCACCTCCTCCTGAGCCCAGGCCTTTAGCGGCCACAACCCAACCCCCTCAACAAAAAAACCCCTCATTCAGGCTCCATATTATTGCACCTTTATTTTCTCGCCTCTGCCAAAACTCCCATTTTCTCCTCCACCAGACATCCTTAACTTATACTCAATCTATTTCTTCAGTGATCTTCCCATAACCATGAGTCGTATTCCCATACACAACTCACCACATATACATCCGCTTAACCAATACTGACTTGCAATTCATCCTTATTCCACATATGACCAATACATCCTCACAATACAGTTTCATTTATTCTCTCAATTTACCCCCTTCATCACACCACATAACTCTCTAATACGGTTCATTCCTCTATTATTATCAAGTTACTTTTCACACCTAACATGATAGCCCCTAAGATGTCCAGATATATTATATAATATTATATATATTTAATATAATAATATATTATAATTATAATATATATAATATATATAATATATAATATTATAATATAATATATTATATATATATATATATTAATATATAATATATATATATATATATATATAATACTATTATAATTATAATATATTAATATATATATATAATATAATTATATATTATATTATATATATAATAGTAATATATATAATATATAAATAATAATATTATTAATATTATATATAATATATATATTTTTTTTAATTTTTATCTGATAAAGCATGTAGTTTATATGTTCTGCTACCAAGTCATTTTCCTAGTTCTGTTCGGTAATTTTTAAATCATGTTACTCAACCTAATTTCATAGCTTACTGAAAGATATATAGGCTAAGTAATCTCTTGATTCCAAAAGACTTTTTAAGTAGTTAATAATCATTATATAATTGTCAGTTAGGTAGTTTCATATAATTAATTGTAATTATTATAATGTGAAAATAATAGTTAATTTTTGATACTTAATATAAATTAGTTTTTATAAAACTTCGTTTCGTATTGAATCAAATTCTTGTTTAAATAAATATGTTTTCATTAAATAATAAATCTCTGTATTAATTTCAGTAAAGCAATAATATTATTTTATGGAAAAGTTTATTAACACTTTTTTGAAAATATAGAGCTGCGTTTCCCGAAGAACGACTGCAGCCCGGGCGGGCACACAGGCGCATATGCATCGTTTCCCGAGCCCGTTTGCGCACTTCTACGTCACGTACGTCACGAAAACGTCACAGTCAGGCGCCCGATGTTAAATC
>JABUQX010124816.1:27500-42385 GCA_015478945.1 Trachelipus rathkii | reverse complement strand
CAGACGAACCTTTGCTTCCATTGGAGGGTAAACCTCACTGAATTTCAACCAGAATTCTTTTATTGTAAGGTAGTATACTTACATATAAAGTATATTTTTATACAAAAACAGACACTACACTAAAAATAAAGTAACGTAGAATAGGAAATAATTATACAAAATGGTATATGTCATGATATTATCGTGAGATCCTATCATGCGTTATACTTCACTTTGTATAATAATTTCAATAATAAATACAAAACAAAGTGTTTTTTTATTATATAAATAAAGCAAGTGTTATTGCTTTACTAACACATTAACAGCTATATGAAAAGCTTAACAAATAGGTGACAGAAAAATTCACCATAAAAAGGCCATTAGAAAAAAGGCCACTTTATTTTTATTACTGTTTAAAGTGTGAAAATAAAAAGACAAGACTTTAATAGATTTTTTTTAATATATAGAAAATATATTAAATATATTAATTTTATTTTTGAAATTTGACACTATTGTTTTTATTTTTTATTGTTATTTTTTTTTTTTTTTAAAGCAAAATTATCAAAAAATAATATAAAAAATCATTTGATTGCATTTTTTTTTATGTATTGTTCCAGTGGGAAGTTTTTTTTAAAATATACATAGAAAACAATGCAATCAATCTCCTTAAATCAATTAATTAAAAATTAATTAATTTTTTTTATTCTTCTAAAAGATAAAGGGGACTTAGTGAATCAGACCTGTGAAAAAAGTTTTACTAAATTATCATAATTAACGTAATTATAGCCTTAGATAGATTAGTAAAATATAAAAACAGCAACAGAAATTCATAAATAGAATCATAAAATTGATGTTAAGTAAAAAGTGTGTTTGTATGAATGTTTTATGTACGTTTGTAGTTGAATGGAGTTCAATTTAAAAACGTCAGCAAATCGTAAAAAATATCGTATTCATTCAACTCGAAGTGAATGGGAGTTTAAGTTGTAAACTTCGCTCAGCATTTTTCGAAAAAATCAACAAGGTCGAAAAGACGGCATTGAGAAGGACGCTGACGCAGAGTGCCAGTCACAAGGACGTCCCAATGACCGATAAAAAATCGTGAACTTGACATATAAATCAGTTCATTCATTCGTTTTTGCAAGCTTTCATTATTCTTGCTCTTTATACGCTTTCCACACAGACACACATACATTATATATATATTTATATATATATATATATATTATATATATATATATATATATATATATATATATATATATATATATATATATATATATATATATAATATATATATATATATATGCTAGGTCTAATTTTATGACAATGTATATCCATCTAGCTTAGGCTTATAGCATCGATGGATCCTAATAGATTAGGTCCTAGTTTTAATTGATTATGCATGTAATAATCACTTTTCGTTATAATTACGTATAAATAATTGCAAGCGTTTATTTATTTTGTTTTTTCCGCTATATACGCAAACACACACATTTCATATATATATATATATATATATATATATATATATATATATATATATATATATATATATATATATATATATATATATATATATATATATATATATATATATATATATATATATATATATTGTTGTTTTATTTGATTATTTGATTATGCATGTACTAATCACTTTTTTCGTTATAATTACGTGTCAATATATATATATCGTACCATACAGGTCTTATACGGATAAATAATTTTGAGAAACCATAAGGTCAAACAGAAAACGACCTTTTACCCCTAGAAAATTTGAAAAAGTAGAAATTTCGAATATTTCGTTTTTTTTTAGTGTGGCTAAAAATGCCAAAGTGTTTTTGTTTTGTTTTTCTCAGTGATTTTAAAAAAAAATATTCGTGTTTTTTTTAATTGAATAGAAGTGTTTTTTTTTATTAAAATTTTGTGATTTAACAAAAATATAATTTAAAAGTTTAAAAAGTAGAAAAGTCCTTTTAAGAAAGAATAAAAAGTCAAAATAAAATAAAGGTCACCAGAACAGACAAAAAGGTCAAAAGGTCACAGAACACAGATTGACCCCAGAACACAAAATTTGTTCTAGTTGAACACAGATATTTAGAAATTGTTATCTTTGACCTAAGAACACAAGAAAATTGTTCTAAGATTGTCACAGAACAACAGAAATTGTTCTAATTGAACACAGATCATTAGAGAACATGTTCTACTGAACACAAGAACAGAGAAAATTTGTTCTAATAGAACATAGAATTTTTAATGTTCTAATTGAACAAAATTTGTAGAAATTGTTCCAAGGAACACCAAACTTTCAGAAAAGGTTTTATCACAACAGAACTTTATAACAGAACTTGGAAACCATTGATTATAATAGAAAGTTATCAACCAATTGATTCCAACTTAGAAAAATATTTAATAGAAAATATTTAATAGAAAAAACATAGAACAAGAAACTTTGAAGAACATTAGAACAAAGGTCACAGTTCACCTTTAACAGATAAGGTCAAGAAAGATGACCTATAACATTTAAAGAACATACCCGATTAGAAAAGGGATAATAAACATACTATCTTATTAGTTACAGATAACAAACTAATTAAGAAAACTTCATTATCAAGTAGAACATTGGAAAAATAAAAGAACAATCATTGTGAACAAGACTTAAGAAAAATATTTTATATTTTTTAAAGAATATTTTCGTTAAAATAGTTTATATTTAATATTTTATAGCAGAAAATATTAAGTGATTAGAAATTTCATTTAATTTAGTTAAGTGATTAATTTTTAACTATTAATTTTTTTTAATTGTGATTGACAATACAATTAACAGTGATTTAATATTTAAAAATATTTAATATTCAATAATATTTAAATATGAACTCAGAAAATTTAGTAAAGAACATTTTTGTTTGATAATGATAGTTTTAAATAGAAAAGACATCAGAATTTAAATCTTTGTGAACTTAGAAAAGTTTAATAACAAAGTGATTTAAATTTTTAAATTAAAATTTTTTAATTTAATTTTTTTATTTTTTTAAATTAAAATTAAGTAAGGTAAACATTCGTAATTAAATATTATTAATAACCGAACTTAATGAACAATATTAATTAAAATAAAGTGATTAAAATAAACACTTATCATATTTTAATTAGTTACAATTTTTAGAATCACTTAATGTTTTTTTTTTTGTGTTGAAATATTCGAGTTTAAAGAAAACTCTATATATATTCCCTTGAAAAACATAGAAATACTTTGAAGAGAAAGTAGAAACAGTGACAGTAACTGTACACTGTAAAAGACTTAGAAAATTGTTATAATAAAAGCAGTAGAAAATGCTACAGATAACAAAATAGAATATTTGAAGAACATTAGTGATCTAAAATACTTCCTTAGAAGATATTTTATAGAAAATTTTAGTACAACAATAAGATTGTTTGAAAATTTCATAGAAATTTAATTGCAGAAAATATTGAGCAATTTTGAGAACCAGAACAATCATAGAAAATTTATTGAACCATAAGAGATAAATCAATTAAGGATAGATTATCTATAGAACAAATATTTTCGGATTAGTTCCTTATAGTTTTAGAAACTTCTTTTGATTGAAATTCTTCAAAGAATTTGATAGTTCATTCTTTGATAATTCATTCTTTGAAGACAAAAAAAAAAAAAAATTTCAAATAGTTTCCAGAAAAGAGTTCATTCTTTAGAGACTTACATTGAAGATGAACTTTGAACAAAATTTTTAAAAATAAATAAGAATATTTATTCCTTCTAACCTAAATAAATTAATAGATTATAATTAAAACTCCACTACCATGAAGAGGGATATTGAAGATAGAGAAAAAGACGAAAGAATTCTACAACAACTCGCTTCTATGTATACCAATATTGAGGAAGCTTTAGAGTATTATACCTGGCTTCATAATGAACCAAGATTCCTACCAGAGGAACAAACAATAACTACTTCTAGTTATAGAGATAATGAGGATATTGAAAGACAATATTCCTACAGAAGTCCTACTATATCATGGACAATCGATAGAACCGTCCCAACAGATGGATATATGGGCTATATCTTTTCAGAATGTCCTAATGACATGTAAAACCCTGTCAATAATTTTAGTGTATATCGTATGCAGTACCCTCCTTTAGAATTACCGCCAAGAGACTACAATGATTTTGGTTGGTTTATTGATATGGAAATATCAGAAAATTTTGATTTTGATAACGAAGAAGACTTGGAAGATTCAATAGACACTTTATCTTTGTTAGAATGGCTGGAACAGTCCGAAACCATGGACTATATTATGGGTATTTCTAACGATTATGAATCCCCAGCAGAATTTCTTAGCAATGGTCATGAAATGGAGGATCATACTTACTGTGCCCTTATGAATAATTCTTCATCAGAAGTTGACGATGTAATGAATCCTTTTATTCAATTATCTCCTTCAAGAGATACAGATAGTAATATTTCTTCTGAGGGACAAATAAGAAGACAAGCATTTATAAATCCCCTATCAGGAGGCTCTAGTGAGAATGAGCTCCTGAGAAACCCTTCAAACCATTTCATGAATAATGATCATCAAGATATAGAAAATCATAATTACTGTACTCTAATGAATAATTCTTCATTAGAAGCTATTGATTTAATGAATCAATATGTTCAATTATCTAATTTAGGAGATATTGAAAGTGATATTTCTGTCGAGGGAACTAGACGACGCCAAACACTTATGAATCATTTATACGGAGGCTCCATTGGAAACGAGCTCCTAATGAACCCTTTAAACCATTTTATGAATTATGATGGTTCAGATATAGAAGAATATCCATATGGTTTTGATGATTCCGAGGTTCAAATGCTAGAATATTTTCCTTCTATATTAACTCCAATCATAGAGATAATTGAAGAAGAACCAGAAGATACAGTTGTAGTTATAGAAGTATTTGGGGAGGAAGATGTGAATACACCTCCTCCCACAACAATCAAAGAATATTGGAATATTTAAGCAAGGAAGATAGGTCAGAACCTTCTCCTTGGACAAAACAAATAACACAGTGTTTAAAACAAGTACAAACGATAAAAATAATAGTACAATTACGTTTAAGAAATTAACTCATTTTTATTTAATATGATAAAAAATAGTGTTGAGAAAACATTCTCGTGAGAGGAGAACAACAATATTGTTTTTTTTTAAAAAAAAATAAATAAAACTGTAATATTAATGAAGAAAAGAAGATGGATATAACAGACAGATAATTACCCATCCTCTAATAAATTTCTTTAGATTTAAATCTTTTTAGAAAATCAGCAGCTATCTTCTGTTGTTCGCGCGCAGTTTCTTGAGCCATCTTATCTTTTAATGTAGCAACAAGTTCCTTACCCGATAGACCCAATGATTTGCATAATTCTACAAATTCAGCATTAGAAGCCATTGTTATAATAGTTTTACATAAAACAATTGTAAAATATACTGTTTGACAACAAAGTCACTTCTTAGCGCATGAATCACAATCATGTTTTCTACAAAAAATTTCTAAATTTGCTCCCACTGATACACGCAAGAAAACAAATTTCTTACAACAAAACCACAGATATATATATATATATATATATATATATATATATATATATTAATATATAATATATATACAAATATTAATAATTAATATATATAATATAAATATATATTATTATAATATATATATATATATATATATAATAAATATATACATAATATTAATAATATATATATAATCTATATTATATATATTAAATATATATATAATATATACTATATATAATATTAATATATATAATTATATATAATTATATAATATTATATATATATATTATAATTTATATAAATAATGTACAGTTTCATTGATAGAACAAATAACAATTGCTAAAAAATAAATATCTTGTGGGGATATATAATAGTATTTTTTGACCTAGACCCAAAGTATACGTAGTTAAAATCGAAGATCATTTCTAGAAAATTATAATTTCGAGAGCTATACAATTATAGTACAATCACTTATGTAAAAATTTTTACTTACACACTATTATTTCTGTATAATTGAGAGAAATGTAGTAAGGTAATATATCAATATTAGAAGAAGAGTATCATTGATATTTAATTTATTAGATACATAAATATAATAATGAAAGATAACAATCTATTATCTTTCTCTCCAACAGACAAAGAAATTCATTATAGACTACTTAACCATGATAAATATGATTAATTTTAAATTTAAAAAATTAATATATCCAATTAATATAATCGAATTAAAGAAAGAGTGGGAAAGATATAAAAATAAAGGGAAGGTTCTAAAAGAGAACCCTCATATATAAAATTATATAAAACTAACAAATATTAGAAAAGGACGTTCTTTTATATTTATCAATAAAGTAATTAAAAATGAAATAATAGTCAACCATGAATAAATATTAAGAAGAAATTGATATTTTTCAAATATTAATAAATTTACTTAAGGAGAAAAGAGGTTTTATACATTATGAGCCAACTTAAGTAAATTTAAAATTTAGAGGAAGTATGTTTTAATAGACAAAGATAATTAATTCCTGAAATTTCTTCAAATATTATATATATATAAGAAAGATAGTGGAAGTACTTAGATTTAAAATTGTAATACTACCTATAATTGATAATGTATAAATATAATGATAACAATATTTATAATTGATGAGATTAGCAAATTTTATACTGAGTTTCATTTTAGAAGAAAAAGTGAAAAGAATGCGTGACATGAGCATAGAAAAGATCATAATGACATTTTTGCATATTACTAAGATTTTTTATTCAAATATATATATTGAATTATAGATTCATTTTAATATAGAATTATAACCTATAACATATTACTATTAAGTACAAACTAGATTTATTGCAAAGAGTTTGAAATAAAACTCTTATCGATATAAATCTAATGACCGATAATGAAATTAAGCGGATATCAAAGCATATAAAATCAATACTTAAATATTATAAAGTATATAATATTTTAAATAATAAATAATTTCTAATAAATAAATGAGCTCATTAGTTAAACAAAAAGTTATTTACTAGAAAGGTTTTAAGGTATATATAACGAAAAATATAATAACAAGGATACATTTATATTTATGTCTAAAATAAGTTTAATATAGAAGAAAGCTGGAAATATAGATAACTATTATATTATATAAAAATTCTACATTGAAACCAATTAATTTATAGAAATACAGCAAGTGATAAGAAAACATAAATTATTCAGGAGTAGCTATTAATTTCTAGTATTTAAAACCTATGATCAAATTTAAGAGAGATGATTTAGAAAAAGAATCACATTTTATAAACGAATTCTAAAATAAAATTGAGAATAAAAAGCCAGTTGATATATAGTACCGTACTTATTATTGTTTATAGAAATAAAAGTAAGAAACGCCAAGTGAATTATATTCCTGTTATTCCTACATCCATACTAGTCAATTTAACATAAGGAACAGGACTCAAAAGAAAAGAAAATTGAAAAGGAAAAGAAAAATTCATTATTTTAATTATATATTTCTAGTATTAAATCATATCTATGTTTAGATATATTCGTTTTCGCAAAAGCTATGAACACACTCGTACGTTAGATTTCATCTCCTCTTCCTGCTCCTTTAGGAAACAAACACATGAAGGTTTACGCACTACGTCGAGATATGAATATACAGAGATTATTAATATACACAGTTTTGCTTAGTAAGCTTTAGTCGCAAGTACGAGATGCCAGTCAGTAGCTTTATTCTGAAGCACAGGACGCACAGTATCCCGATAGACTATAATATAATTCATAACCACTCAGCATTTACCACTCACAAAATAGACTGATTAGATGTAAAAAGACATCCTATTAAAGGTGGGCAAAAAATGATAAAAAGAGAAAGTAGGCTATTTATTCCTCACGAGGAAATATTCACTTGAGAGAGCACACTCGTCTGTGTAATGTGAGATGATGAGTTCTCTAAAGATAAAACTGTGAGCCAACTTTATCAATTCTTCGATGTTGATTAGTAGCTTTCACACGAACTCTCAAGTAATCTTTACCATATAGTGTCACTTTAAATCACCTATTAACTTCCCATAAGTTCACGATTTCAAGAGTTAACAGATGAGTTTTCCATACTTATGTGTATCTACAAGCACATCTCTATTTAACACTCAAACGAGAGTTTAATGTACCGCTATTGCACGATAATGATAGAGAAGGAATTTATATCCTGCTAACTAAATAATCAATCTGTGTATCATCCTCATATAATATTAGGTAGGAAACCCTCCAATTAATTTCGTTGATAGATCTAATAAAGAAAAATATTTTATAAAGTCCAGGACACTAGCTGCGTGATTAGTAAACGATGATATAGATAGGAGCTGGTAGTATTTATGCAACGAAACACAGTAAATCATAAAAGGTATTTTCCTTTTTATATTATATTATCCACCATATCTATCGACTATTGCAAATATTTGGATTTTATTGAGAGATGGAGGCTGAGAGTGAGTTAATGTAACTCATAGGTAAACAAGTATAAGTGAAAGTACCTAAATTACTGGCAATATTAAAATTACTACATTTTAATCAATCTTGCCTAATTTTAGACAAGAACACATTATCATTTTGAAGAGACGATATATCGAGATTCTCTCTATTCTTGTGAACACCACATGGATATGTTAATACCTCTCGTCTACTATTTTCAGTTCACCACTCGGAGTCTTTAAATCTAACTCTTAGCTTTATCTATCGTAATTCTCAATCTAGTCGTATCGTATCTAGGCTATAATAGTACCCTGTCATATTACTTATTCTATCTACCTAATAGTAATTCTATTCCTTAAAGATAACTATCTAAAGCGTATCTAAGCATATTGCCCTAGCTATATCATATCTTATCTTCTGTCCATATGATTGAATAATCTATCTATTACCTAATAGGCTAATAATCATTCACTGTATTTGTAGTTTTAACTTACTCTCATCTATTTGATGATATACTCATCCGGTACCATGATTAAGCTATCGTAAATACAAGTATAATTAATGTAAAAATTTATTTTCCATTTTACTGGCTCCTTAAAGTTATAAATTCAATAATTGATTAAAGATTTTACGGTAATATATTTATGATCTCTCTTTTATGTGTATCGGTGCAAAAATTGAATGAGGGTTACATTTTTGAATATTTCCCTAAACGAACATTTTAATTTATTAAGTCTCCATATGTCTGCCATCAATGCGCGCTCGTTATATGGTTTGTGTTTTAGAACACTCACATCTCGCTCGTTACTGCGTATTTTCTACCTATTAATCTATACTGAAAAATAGAGTAATTACGTTGTGTCCATATAATTGAAGAGATAAATTGGAAAGGGTTAAGATACCCCGTTCCCTCGCATATAAATGTGAATAGTAATACTATCGTATAGACCTGATTTTGATTTAATTATATTCATCATATCCTATTAGCGAGAACCTATATTCTACTGTATATATTAGACAATTGCGGGATAAAATTTTTTAATCTTATTATTACATATAATCATAACCAAGTTCAACCCGACCACACTCATTCTCTTAAATATCTATCTGTCTATACCCGAAACATAGGAACAACGCAAACTTCCTTATAGAAAATCACTAGATAACACTAAAAACTTGTGAGTTAAGTTTTAAATTTCCGGTGAATGCCTTTATCTCTCAGACACTTAAGGAATTAAGAGAACTAATAATGAAAACCGATTTCTTAAAACCGTCAGAACAACAAGAAGAGAAATTAAATCTTCAATTACAGAATTATTACAGAACACATTGAAAATTATATGTTATTTATCGAATATAAATACAACATATCGTCTTATATTTATTGCAGAAATATGTTTAAAAATTATCTCTTATATTTTTATATAATAAGAATTATTTTATATATGTTAGGATAGGAAATAGTTATCAATAATTCTTAGAAATTCTTTTTATATTTTTATATCAGAATTATTTATATATGTTTAGGATAAAGAACCATACATATTTTACAAGAAATTAGGAAAAAATATAATGAAAATTCATATATTTTAAGTGAAGGCTGTAAAGGAAACATTCAGAAACACAATGCATGAAAGAAACAGATACTAACATCTGTTGTCAAACAGTGCCAACAAGAGTATTAAACTCAGAAAAGATACTACAAAGAGAACAATCAGATTATCCTGACACAAATTAAATATGATATTCGCAAACAGAACATAAAACTTCAATTTTGTTCTAGAGAAGAACAAATTGATTCAGGTAAACAGAAACCAAACAAAAAACTTTAAATTTGTGTCTAGAAATGTTCGAAGAATGTTAAGAGACAGTCAGAAAGTTAAATCAGAATAAATCATATTTCCTAATTAGGAAAACATATTGAAATATTCTACACCCAAAAGACAGAATTCAACTCTAGGAAAATATAATCCTGTTTTTTTTTAGTCCTAAAAATTCTCTTGATAGGACGAAAAGCCTAAAATTGTGACAAAAATATTTGGTTTTGACCAAAAATGTACATAAAGTCTACCTCAGAATTGTAAATAATGAATTTTGATAAACTGAGGTAGTGAAGACTTGTAAATTTAAAATTAGAAACTTGAAAGTTTAGGTGGAAAAAATGAAAATATTGAGTTGAGGAGAATTGACGTAATTGAAAATTGAAGATTTGAACATAGCAATTCTCCATAAAATTCTCAATAATCCACCAAATAAATGAGAAGATAAATGCCTTCTAATTTTATATCGTTTCTACAAAAGAAGAAATGTAAAAACATAGTTTATTGTAAATAAGTTGATTAAAAATTAATTATAAATAATAAGTTTTCTATTTACAAAAACTCATACTCAAGAACACTTGAAATGTTCTTTGAAAATCAATTATTCCGGATAGAACACATAATATAAAAAACATGTGATCCTAACATAGATAAATTGATAGCAAAGCAGTTTCTTCGAAACTGTATGTTCCTATTTAAGATTTAGATGCTACTAAAAATGGAATTTTGATTAAAAAAGACTAAGCTGAGTAATAAAATATGAATATTTCTCTTCGAATCTTATCAACAAATTCCATTATCTTTATTCAGCTTTATTGTAGTTAAACATGATAATGAATTCCCAGAATGTTAAGGGAATAATATTTTATAATACAGAGCCCGCGGGTCTTTTCGTTGAAAAAAGAAAAGAGTACTTTCAAGCTCTATCATCTATCAGACAGAAGAATTAAGTTGAATTTTGGCCACTTTCATCTGAAAACTTTTTAGAAGATAAGATAGATAGTTGAAACAACATAATAAAAATAATTTCCATAAATATCATCAGAATTTATAAAAGATACACTCGAGTTGGAGATTCCTCAAAAGAACCTTCATAGTCATCTTGGACGAGGTCCGAACACGAAAGGAAGAATTCAATATCAAAGGAGCGGTAATAATATCAAGAGTTAACAAATGAAGATAAGATTCTACATCAGACTGTAACTTCAAGAGTTACAAAGGAGATAAAGAATCCAACATTTCAGTCTTTGACTTGAAGAGAAGAAAATTCAACATTAGGAATCATACATGCAGAGTTACATTAAGAAAACTCATTAAATTGTGTTGTAGAAAGAGCATCACCGAGTCTAGAGTCTCACCACTAATTACCACTATCAAGAACATATATATATTAGTAATGTTGTATATAAAAATAAATTTTGTAATAAATAAATATTAATATTTACATATTTTTTATATCCGTTATGATTTAGTTTTTTTATTACATTACTTTACAAATACTGATTATAAAAACTTACACATTTTACCATTCTTTTTTATCTTTAGGTTTAAGTTTATTACAAAAAACTTTACATATTTTTTTTTGTTTGTATATTTTACATTTTTTTTCTCTTATATTTTATTATTAGAATTTCGGGAAAATTTTTTCTTTTTACCCGCTAGGGTCCCAATTATTCGGTTAAATAAAAAAAAATTAAATAAAAATCGAAAAACTTTTTTTTTTGAAACGTTATTTCATGTAACTTATTTTTATTTTTTTTTAATTTTTATTTAAAGAAAATCTATAAAAACTAAAAAATTTTAGATATAAACATTTTTGTTTAAGAATAATTAAATAAGAAATAGCAATTATTTTAATTAATAATTATAAAGTTACCATTACTCAGAATTAATTTTAATTATAAAGTTACCATTACTCAGAATTACTTTTAATTATAAAGTTTTTAATTATAAAGTTACCATTACTCAGAATTACTTTTAATTTCATTTTATTTTTGTTTTTGATTTTAATTTTAATTAAAAAATTAGCCTTATGCTATATAATCTGCTTTTATTAATATTAAGAGTTTTTATTTTTAATTACTCAGAAGCTAATTTTAATTCATTCTAATTTTGTTTTAACTAAGAATTAGCCTTATGCTATATAATCAGAATTTTTATTAATAGTAAGAATCTTTTAATCTTAATTTTCATTATAATCAAAATTTTATTTTCATTATAATCAGAATATATTTAATGAATAATATACTTAGAAATAGTCTTAATTTTAAATTTTACTTTTATTATTTTATTTATTATATAAAAATTAACTTTTTAACTAAAGTTTCAACACAACAGTACCCAGTTATTAGCCTAAGCATTTTTACTTTTTGAAAACATAAAAGTATTAATGGACATTTAAATTTAGATTAGTTTTAAAATTCAAATAATCAGAAACAATTGAAAAATATTTTTCTCTTTTTAAATAATTTTAAAAGAAATAATATTAAAAATCAATTATAATTTTATAATTAAAAAGGCCCCAATAACCCTAACCCTAAAATTTTAATCATTTTAACGTAATTGATGGCGACCATATTAAACAAAAATATTTTCATATAACGTTAGAATGATCCTAATCAAATTATAATTTAACTTTTTAAAGGGCGACTTTACGTAACTAACATAACCCACAGACCAATAAACATTGCTTTACCTTCATTACCTTCAACAAAAAACAAAGTACCCAAGTTTTTTATCAACTCACATACTGTCATACAATCCAGAAAACAAAACCATTCTTTTATGTTCGATCATGCGAGTAGTAAATATGGGGACGCCTATGATTATTGTCGTACTGTCCAACAATAAAAAGGAACAATGGTTTACACTTTACACTTTACACTTTATACATATACAAGTCGGTACAGTGCTTTGCTTCTTAATATGTTTACAAATTGAATGTCTTACCATACTAACGCTTTCACAAATTGCTTGCTGCTTATTAATATTTTTTCTCAAATTACTTTGTGTATGACTTCCAAACGTATTTTTTGTTATAGTGATCTTCGCCTAATGTGTTTTAATTAATCTTTAAGCACTACTAAGATGCTTTATAAATGTATCTTCGTGTAATTTTGTTAACCTAGCACTGTAAAGAAAAAATCTTTTGTACACATTTGTCCATCTTACATTGTGACGTAAAAACTTTTCTTTTACTAACATTCATGGAATTGATCCAGAAGACCAATAGAATTAAATAAATAATCTTAACTTCATTTCATAAAGATGTTAACATTCAACAATTTTAATTAAAAAACTAAATTTATTAATTTATACCAAGTTTATCTAATCAGATTAAAATTTAAATTGAATAAAAACCAAATTTTAAAGTAGCTTTGACTTCAACTAACATAAATTTTCAATGATCAAATATTATATTCTTGTTTTTGAATTATTTGAATCAAGATGAATAAAGTGCAGTTTTAAGAAACCATCCTGGCTTCAATTTCCGGGAGTGGGGATAATGTTGCAATAATAGAATATTGAAGTAAAAGACATTAAATTTTATTTATGGCTATTTAGCACTTCAAAATTCATCTTGTTTTGGTCTCCAGGACTCAATCGGCACCATGATATCATAATTCAGTAATATTGGGTAACATTGTTTATCAATCTGAACACTTTTATGTTTCTCTTAAGCTTAGCTTTGCGCTTTCCGACTAATAAAAAAATATATCTATGACTTTCGTAAGACTCCTTGAAAGCCCAAAGAAAACCCCTATGAGAACAACCCCGAATTTAAAATCCTAAGGGATGATTCATCTGCATCCCCAAAACCCTTCTTTAAGATACTCCCGAGAGAAAGAGAGAGAAAGAGAGAGATCGTGGAGGGAGAAAGGAAGAGAGAGTGAGGGACTAGTAGGTTTTATAAAGGCTTACAATCTTAGAATCGTTACTAGTTGGAACTAAGGGACCAGGGAATAACAAGCTTTAGGCTTGGAATAGTTGTAGACTTTTGAAATAGGATTCCGTTTAGAAAAAATACTTAAAGAAGTTCCAAAATATTATTTAAATAGTTACTTAACATTGGGGAAAAAACTTGATAAAATATTATATTTATAATATGCTTTGAATATATATTAGGTATATATATATATATATATATATATATATTATATATAATATCATATATATATATATAATTATATATTATAATATATATAATATATATATATATATATATATATATATATAATGTATGCGTGCGATAGTATCTATATATATATATATATATGTTATATTATACTATATATATATATATAATATAAATATTATATATAATATATATATATATATATTTATATAATATATATATATATATTATGTATATTTTATATTATATATAATATATATATATATATTGTTATATTTTAATATATATTATTTTCATTTTTTATGTTTTTTTTTCTTTAAATATAATAATTAAACAAAAGACAGGAAAGACCAATAACAGCCCAAAATGTAACATAGGCTGATACTCGGAAATAATTCCTGGTTTGCGAAGTAAA
>JABUQX010124816.1:0-17500 GCA_015478945.1 Trachelipus rathkii | reverse complement strand
AAGTACGGAGCAGTCGACACGCTTAAAACATTTATCATTAATGTGACACGATTTAAAATGAAAATTCCTGTCCCCATACAGCTAAAGATTTCAGCAAAGGTACGTACTTTAGCTGAACAACAAATTGACGAATGACCAAAGAAGCATTTGATCAACTACATAATAACAACTATAAGACATGAGAGATCAGAAGAATAAGTAACGTTTCCCATTGGTGTTAATCAAAATGTTTTCCTGTACAACCTATCAGTTCTAGTTTATGCAGTGTATACTGTATTTATCTTATCATATGTTTCTTAAATAATGTTCCTTTTAATAAACTTGGAAATATATTTGATGTTAAAAATTTATATGTCAACGATTAGGTAGTTTGCACTTATGTTATAAATGCTTTAAAAAAATTCTTTTTCCCACTTTACAATATTATTTTGTTCAAAGAACTTATTTATGTTATGTTTATACTAAAGAAAAAGGTACCCGAAATATGACTTGAATCAATAGATCAATAGATCAATAGATCAATAGATCAATAGATCATGGATGGGTGTGAAGGGTGGTGGGATGGGTGGTTTGATTTACTGATTTCCTGCTTTAGGGTTTGTTCAAATATGACTTGAATCAATAGATCAATAGATCAATAGATCATGGATGGGTGGGAGGGGTAGTGGGGAGGGTGGCTTGCTTTACTGATTTACTGCATTAGGGTCTGTAAAACAAATTTTTTACGTTATAAACAAAAAAAAAAAGAATTAAAAAATTTGCTAAAATTAAAAAACTTTAAAATAAAATATAAAAATTCACGCACAAAGCTAGAAAATATAAATTTTTTTAAAAGAAAACGAAGTATGCAAATTATTAAAGTCATGGTTTAAATGAAAATATACTTTGAAAACAGAACACAATGCAACACGTTATAATTTGTTTGAGCGTAAATATCTCGCAGGTACTCTCGCCGAATCTCGCCGGATCGTGCCTACGTCATTAAAGATTAATGAAATATTAGGTAAAAGAGTAGTAGTGGTGAAAGGAAGATTATTAGCTGGAGACAGAGTGTCTCTAGAAAGGCCATGCACATGCACATTTCTAAAATTTATATCCCTATTCAATTTTATAGTATGAGTTGTTAAAGGATCAATTAAGATATCATGTGTAAAATCTTTGCCCAACTCATGTCGTTTTAAAAACGGGAGGCCCAAGATATTGATCTTTAAATCAGCAACATAAAATGTATCTATATATTTTCTATTTAAATTTATATTAAGCTCTAAAAATTTTACATCGTAAATGTCAATTTGTGTGTTATTAGCAGCTAGTATATGACCTATAGGTCTTTTGCGCTTTGCAATTGCATCCGCCTGCAAAATATTGAGCTGGCTCCCTTTATCGATTAAATAAATTCCTTTATTTAAACTATCAAACACTTTATATAGCTTTAGGTCGGAAATCTGGCAAGGTTTCTTTCCAGTCTCGGCCTCGTCGAAAATTTGGTTTGGGACGCTATAGCATTCCTCATTTTCAGAACTTTTAAATGCCAAGTCTGGTGAGAAATTTGCAACATTTTTCTGACTCTCCACCATTTTGCTTGAAGATTATTAAATGTTATCATATTAAAAAATGTGTACCCAGCATTCATTGGGTTTACAAACCCAACAGAATCGTTAATATTTATATTGCCATAATTTTCCCTTACGACCGTTACTTCTTTATTTTGTACATTATCAATATTTGTAAAAACATTATAATTATTGTTAACAACACTGCACAGAAGACATTGTCGGCATTATTAATTGGTTTTATATTATAACTGTCATTATTTATAGCATGCATGTCTCTATTATCAACATTATTATGTAAATTATTTGATTCACTATTTTTATTATTAATATTATTATTATTATTATTATTATTATTATTATTATTATTATTATTATTATTATTATTATTATTATTATTATTTCTATTATTATTATTATTATTATTATTATTATTATTATTATTATTATTATTATTATTATTATTATTATTATTATTATTATTATTATTATTATTATTATTATTATTACTTTTCTTATTATTGTTATTATTTATTAACTTCAAATCCGGATGGAATGTGACTTTCTTACTATTTCCATAGATACCTTTCCGACCGCTTTTTGATGGTACTTGAAGCGGCCTCCCTATTGGTTTCCCTGCTAGGGTTTTGTTGTAGTTTGCGAGGTATTCCTTCCCTCATTTGGGTAGAGTAGGCATTTTCTTTCAGGAGAAAGTGTATTGACGACACCAAAGTGTTTGGTAAGATAGAAGCCAGTAGACACTTTTTCATGCTCGTCATCAATGCTGTTTAATTTAAATATCGCATTAACAGCACTCAACCAGGACACGACACCATATGGGTCGAAGGGGGGAAGTTTGCTGGAAGTTAAGTGGCTGTAGGTTTTCTGTGGAGACTTATTCCCACGCTGACGCTTTGGTCACGTCGCTTGGAGCGAAGTAGTCCATCTAGGTGACTCAAGTTGTTCTGCTTCTGAGGAGGAGGAATGAACGTCTCCTTCCATGGGGGAGTGAGGAGGATGCGGGGTGAGTGATTTTCTATTCACCTTTGAATGGGTAAGGGAGATTCTTTTGAGACTCGATTTAAGACAGTTTTTTCGTAGCGACCATAGTCTTTCGCTATAAGAGACTTTGTTTCAAGTTTTGAATCAATTTATTTAAGCCTAAAAAAAGTTTGTTAGGAAATTTAGGCGTTGTTTGGGGCCGCTCTTTTAAATTTTTGTGCCGGCTTCTTCTACTGCAAGCGGCTTCGGCTCTATTACACTGTTTATTGTTTTTCGTTTAACGTTTTGTTCTTCAAGATAAGAGTAGAAATTTATTTTAGCACTGATTTTGAAACTCTTTATTCATCTATTTATGATTTATAGTCACAAATCACTTTATGTTTATAGCACAGATAAATTTCACCACAGGTTTTTAATCACTAATACGATTGATTACTCTGTTCTTATTAAAGTTTTAGGCCCTAATCAGAAGGTTCTGATTTCTTAGAGATTTCTCCAAAGTGTCAATCAGAAAAAGGGGTGTCGCTCTGGTTTGTCGCCAAAAGTATGAGCCGAGAAACTCAGGCACTTAGTTAATTGCAATCAATTATCGTGTGGTATTGAAACGGTGGTATTATTAGTCATTTATTAAACAAATGAATGTTAATTATTATTATAAAAAAAAGGAATTTCAGTGCCAATCTAGCTATATAACATCAATAATTCGGCAAATAAAATCTCGCAAATAAAATAAAAGTTAATTATATAGACACAAGACACTAATCTTAAATAAGTCCCCTCTTCTCAGAGGGAATTTTACAAAGTCCCGTTTCAGTTTGACTTTTGCCCCTCTCCGGGTTCTTAGTCTCACAATTAAAATTTGACACCGCCCTCTTATGGGTGGGTGCCTTTAACAGTTTTTATACAAGAGCTCGCTTAGTAACAACTGTTATTTCAAATGGTTTTACCAACGACTTTTATGTGCACGCATGGGGTAATGTGAGTCCACCCCTTACACATGTGCACAGGATCTTTGTGGTTACACACACACATATATATATATATATATATATATATATATATATATTTACTAATAATATATTATACTTATATACTCACTTATATGTATATCATAGTTCAAATAGATAGTATACAAAAGTGGGCGGGGCCTTTGAAGAAAAAATATTGGACCCAAGCCCCTTTCGATATTTGATTAAATAGAGGTGGGTGTGAAATATCTGAAGCCGATGGTACAATAGCAACTTCTGCTAGAAATGCCTAGATACAAAAGGCCTAATCTGAACCACGTGTATTTATTAGAGGGGTTTTGAACATTAAATTTTAAGATGCCTATGGGATTGAAACTGCTGCTTTAACAAAGGCAGAATATCACCAGCCAAAAAAAAGCAAGAAGATCACTACAAACAGACACGCATTACCAGTCTGTTAGCGAACTTGTTCTGAATCCACTGAACGTTTTGTTCGCTTTAGCAGCGCATATATGAAGCATCAGACCGCTTGTTCGAGAGCGTGTTGCGGAGTCCGCCAACTCTCGTAACTAGGTGTCAAAAAAAACACTCTATCAGTGACTCGTAAGAATATCAAAAAGGAGAAAAATTTATGGAATCAGTGATACAATTTCATCAGTCTGTGGAATGATAATTGTAAACGTTTCGCCCACATCTTGCAGAAGACCGTCAGAAATTGCTTCTTCAGAGTGCTCGTCAACAAGTTGTAATTTACGGTGTAGCGTCCTTTCAGTGGCAGGATCTCAATCTACGACGAAAAATAAGCAAACTCTTCCCTGAAAGGCAGCTCAGAACAGCTACTTTGTGTTTCGTATGATGACCAGTATTCTTAACCGAGAATTCATTAGTAATAGTTTCAAGATGGATTAAGTAGCTGATAACCTATTTTCCAAATTATGAGGTGCAGGTTTGGGAAAGAGGTTTGTTGGGCTGTTGTAGAAATAAAGGAAGCTTTGAGGCACGCTCTCCATACTGCCTCAGATACCGCGACCTCGTCCTAACGCCGCGGCGGCTCCAAGGACGCCGCCATGCATCTAGTCACCGTTACAGGATTCCTCGGCCGCCCCATATATATTACCATAGACATATATCAACTTGAAGTTTAGTAGTTATTACGATATATATATATATATAGTATATGATATATATATTTAATTAGTAGTTAGCATTTTGGTTATGATAATATAACTTATACTATATATAGTATATATATGATGAGTTTCT
This sequence comes from Trachelipus rathkii, assembly GCA_015478945.1. Classification (NCBI taxonomy): domain Eukaryota; kingdom Metazoa; phylum Arthropoda; class Malacostraca; order Isopoda; family Trachelipodidae; genus Trachelipus; species Trachelipus rathkii. The sequence continues at coordinate 12,714 of JABUQX010124816.1, read as the reverse complement.
CTGGCGTTTAGTCTCATAATTCTTAAACTATCCGCTATCCGCAATCCGCAATCCGCGTAGTGATTTTTAACTATCCGCATCCGCATCCGCGCGATAGTGAAAAATCACTATTCGCTACACCTCTAATATACATACATACATATATAACTATATTATATATTGAGTATAATATATACGTAATATTATATATATATATATATAATTATATATAGTATATATATTATATGTATGATATACCTTATATTATACTAGTATACTAATTAGTAATATATATTATATATAATATAGTATATATACTATATATAGTATATATATATATATACATATATGATATATATATAGCTATTATATATATATATAATATATATAAGTATGTATAAAGTCTAAATATATTATAATATATAGTATATATATATGAGTATACTATATAGATGCTATATACTATAGTATACTATAATATAGTCAAGCTGCCACTTTCAGACGTCACGTTTGTGTATCACGAAACGCTTACTTTTTCTCGCAAACTGAATCAAGTAATGGACTCTTCCCGCCTTCACTCTTTCACTTTTATCTGTTATACTGACTAAGAAATCGTACAGTCATATGGTCAGCCCGTGTTTACTCTTACCTTATCATTCGGTCCAGATGACATATATATATATATAAGCTGACCTAAGGTCCTAATATATCTTATATATTATTATATACTTTTAATATATTATATAGTATATTATATAATTATTATTATAAAATATATATACACCTATATACCGTATATATAATGGACTATATAATATATATATATGATATTATATATATATATATTATATATATATATTAGTTTAATAATATATATATAGGATATATAATAGTATATAATATACTATATAAATATAATATAATATATTTACTATATATATATATATATATATATATATATTTAAATACTACACATAATATTACGACCTGTCTCAATCTAGTTTTCAGTAACTGTCTATTTTGAGCTAACGACGTCAAGAATTACGTCAAGATGTGAGTTCCCTTAAATTTTTTGTCTTATGAAATAATAATAATAATTAATAATAGATAATAATAATAATAATAATATATAATAATAATATAATAATAATAATAATAATGAATATAAAATAATAAACTAATAGATAATAGATGAATAATAATAATAATAATTAAAAATGAATAATAAAATCAATTAATAATTAATAATAATAATAATAATAATAATAATAATAATAATAATAATAATAATAATAATAGTCTTTTACATTCCAAAGTCAGACTCGTATCAAGTTGAGACATATAAATTAAAGCAACAATAAAACGAAATAAAAACAACCTAAAGCTGTAGCTCACAACAACGGACAGTGTCATGACGGGTTCAGAGAGAACAGCTAACTGGGCACCAGACGCGCCATGCTTGAAGAGAAAAAGCATAAAAATGATATACCAAATAATGCCAACGCTGGCATTTCTCACTAATCGAGAATAATAACCGGGATCGGGCTTTTGTAACGGATAGTAACTGTAAAATCGTGTTACTTTTTTTGCCACAAAGAAAAGGAATAACTACTTGTAATGGATTTATTTTTTCTAGCAACAGAGTAACGGGCAGCTGTTACAGTTTTCAGTAACGATTCCCAGCACCATACTATATATATATATCCTATTATAGTATATTATAATAATATATATATATATATAGTACTAGCTATATATATAAGTAATATATAGTAATATTGATAACTATATAATATATATATACTATCTATATTATATCATATAATTATACTTATATATATATAGTATATATATAATAATTATATAATATATATAATATATATATATATAGTATATAATATAATATTATAATATATACTAATATACTATATATATATACCTATACTATTTAATTATAATTGTTATAATAGAATATATATATACCTTATCGATAGTATATATATATATATAGAAATATTATAGTATATATATATTATTATATATATATATACTCACTAGCGTATAAAGTATATATACTATAGTATATAGTTAATATAGGTAACTATTATATACATATTATAATATGTATTTATATCATATATATATACTATATATCTAATATATATATATATATAGTTATATATATAGACTATATTATACTATATATATCATATATATAGTATATTTTATATACACGTATATATTACATATATTATATATTTATATATTATATATTACTATATATCATATATTAATTTAATATTATTATCTACTAAATAACATATATATATATATATATGTATAATTTATATATATTATATATCGTATATAGATATATAATAATATATATATATTATATATATATGTATCCAGCTATATATATAGTATATATATATATAGATCTATATATATTAATATATGTAATTATAATTCAGTCATTATATATATATATAATATATATCAATACTATAATAATATACTCCTATTACAAAAAAAATATCAAAAGAAACAAACCAAAATAAAACAACCACTCGAGGTCTTAAAGTGTTCTGACTCTTCGTATTCTAAATTACTTATATGGGCAGATTTTTCCGTTTCCTCTTTTTCAGAAAATTTAGCTTTTTAAGTCCTTGTTGTTTGGTTCCTTTTCCTCTATCAATTCCTATATCAATTTAGTCTTTGAATATATAAGAACCATACCGGAGTTTAAGAACTCGAACGTAGTATATTAAAGAAAAACTTTTAAAATTATATCCTATAACCCTGATGAAACCTATTTAAACATAAGTTACAAACAGTAAACATTAAAACGTATTCATTATTTCATTATTATTAATTATATTATTTATTTTGATTCTATTAATTATTATTATTATTTTATTATATATTATTTACTTATTATTCATATCTATTATTATTATGTATTATTTATTATATTATTGTAAAGTTAGATTAGTAGCCCGCATTAACCCATTCCCGCTCGTGACTGACCTCCACCCTGACCAGCGTATGAGCTCACAATCGGCTAATCAGGTGGACTATTTTTGTTACTCAGCACCCTTCAGGTGTTTTTTTTTTTTTTTATTTTTTAGATTTTCTACTTTATATTATTTTTTTAGGAAGTTTTATTTTATTATATTTTTTTTTTTTTTATTTATTTTATTTATTGTCTTTTTTTTGTTTTTTTATTTTAATGGTAATAACCTTGGTGACTTGCGTCCGCCATTTTCTGTTTTTTGACTTTTGTTTTATTGTTGAAGTTTCATTTTCATCGTCTGGGTCATGGAATCGCCAAATTCATCGTTCGTTCCGTCGCCCGGGGTGCATTGCAATCCGCACAAAGCGTGCATCGTCCTCGCAATGCCTATTGCGTGTCGCGCGGTTTCCGCATTAACAAATTGCCGCGGGATAAAGTCCGGCGTACGCCACGATTCGTGAGCCCACCAAAAGAACCTAGAAAAACGCCAGCAAGTAAGCCACGCCTATAAGTTAGCCAAGGGGCCACATAGCTAAGGTCTGATATACCTTTTCTTCTCCTTACCTCCAAAATGTCATTTCCATATATATAGTACAGGGAGTTCCGAGAGTTATTATCTATTTATACACTTGATATAGATTTCTATAGACTTATAGCAGGAGTTCCCTCCATAAAAAATTTTTAAACGAAAAAACACGTCCGATATGTTTTTAACCAAACAGAACCATAACCACTTTACCGCACAAAAACGTATTTATGGATATAGCCTCCACTTTCTGCCTCAAACACGGATGAGAACCGCACTATATTTTCTCAAAATTCACGAAACTCAGCCCCTAGCTATATGGGATAATAGAACACATCAACAACACACACACACACTACACATTACACACAGTAAAACACACACACCCACCACACCTTAGCCACCCAACGGTCAACCGCCAACAAGCTCAGGGTACACCCTGCCCAAATCGATTTCCTACATCACAAATAAAGGCATATTTATATTCTAAGTCCGATACAACATGACCGCTTATATCCACACATCGAACACCACTATCCGTAGTCGGCTTCATGACCGATTCCGACACTTCGAACAATTTCCGTTTGCAAAATATTTCCCCTACTCAACCCCCCGAAAGGATACGAATACCCACCACTCGGTCAACTTTAAGTGCAACCTTTTAAGTCTCCCGAGACAAAATAACGTTAGAGAGAATCTGAAATAATCAACACCAAGATATGAGATATTTTTATGAAGATCCAGGATCAATCATATACAACCGAGATCCCAGTGGAATTCCCAAATAAAGATAATTTATGATAATAATAATGAAATAATAATAATACATAATAAAGAATAATATATTAAATAAACATAAATAATAAATAATATAAAATAATTAAGATAAAATTAATAATAAATAATTATATATAATAATATATATAATAGGAAATATAATAGAAACTCACTATAAGAAAATATATAATAATAATAATAATAATAATAAATAATATAATAGTATTAATAACTATATATATAATATAAAAGCATATACATTAAATACAATAAATATAATACATATAATATAATATATAAAAAAAAAATACTATACTATATAAAACAATAAATATATAAAGATAATATATATATAATAAACGAATAAATAATAGTAATATAATAAATATAGAAGGAAACGGAAAAAGGAGTAACGAAGAGGAGCATACAGAAAAACAGATGAGAGAGAGAAGCAGATCGGAGAGAGTAAGGAAAAAGAAGAAAGCAATTGGCTAGGAATGAGAAAGTAAGAAAAAAAATAAAGAGAAGAACAGGAAAAGAACAAAAGAAAGTGAATGGCGAGACGAATGCACCAAAAAAGAAGCAAAAGACCAAATTGTGAGGAAAAAGAAGACAAAAAGACGAGAGAGAAGGAAGGAGAAGCAAGCGACAACAGGCCCGTATTGCTCACTCCTATCTGCTTAACATGCAAAAAAGGTGCCCCACCAAATCTTCCAATGCAAACAAAAAAAGAAAAACCCCGACAAGCTAAAGACCGAACAGATCCCTCACCACTTTTTAAACCTATTTTGAGCAGTCCATTCGTAGAATGTTTATTCCTTGAAATCATTATTTTAAATTTGCAATGTCTCAAAATATTTCTAAATTGATTTATCAGGAAAACGATTAACTTTTTAAATATTTCCTCATTATATATTATTTTATTTTAAATTATTACTGATCTTATATAACATAATTAAATATTTAGAAATCACAAAAATAGCAAACCCTCACGAACCGAAAAAAAACTGCACAGATGGATAGCATCTCCAGAAATGTTCACGACACGGGCCAAAGGTAGTCTTCGATTCATAATTTCTCTCCTAATTTCGAAATATTAAATTCTTATCCCATATATCGGTTGAATTATTTATTTCAATTTTTATTTGAATTATTTGTATTATTATATTTCTTAAATTCATAATCATTTTAAATATTTGAAATAAACTGTAATAACATCAATTATTTTTATTTTTATTTTTAAAAAAATTACCAAACTCTTATAGGAGTATTAACGGAGTATGAAATATAATAACAGTTTGGGCAAACTTTCTTTGCTAGAAGCACGATAGAGAGAGAGAGAGACGAATAAAGATAGAAGGAGAGAAGGAGAAGAGAGATAGTAGATATACAGTTTACGCGAGTATCAGAGAGAGAGAGAGAGAGAAAGAGAAGAGAAGATAATGAACGATTTCACAGAAAGGAGAAGAGAGAGAGAGATTAGATGAAGGGTTTAAGAAACTCGTGATACCAAATAAATATACCTCCTGATGAAGACGAGTTATAAATACGAGTTAAAAGATATCAATATGAAAAGTAGATACATGTAATACCTGGTATAGTATATATACAGGGATCGCGAAAAGTTAGGGGGATAAAAAAATAAAAAAAATAAAAAAAAGCAATAAAAAACAAGAGCCAAAAACCTATACAAGATCACATACGATAAAAAACATATATAAATGTCATAAATAGTATAATACAAATAAGTAAAAATAAAAAAAAATATAAAAAAATATAAATAAAAAAACGAAATATATTAACAACAAAGTAAATATTAAATATAACTATAGGTTAAAAATAATCTAGATCAACACAAGTTATATAACCCATACCACGTGATAAACACAGATATATAACCTCTCTGTTCCAACCCTTGTACACACATGACATTACTTTCGGCCAGAACTCTCACCCTAACCCCTCCACACCTATCGCAAAACCATACACAACTAAACCGCCTTAACCATAACCCTACGCCCCACCTAACCTAACCTAAAATGATCCACCCCCTAACCCTAGCCCCAATGAAACCCCATAACCATGCACACCCAAACCCGCAGTCCCAACCCTCACCTAGAATCACCCCCGTAACCTAACCTAGCGTACACCTACCACCTAGCCTACATCCCCTAGGCCTCACATAGCAACAATAGAGCAACAATCCAAACCCACCTATCGAAGACTAAACATGTCCAAAAACCAGCTAACTAGACCTGCCAATAAAGCGCTTAAAATCGTACACCCAATCAATGACCCAGAAGGATAACCAAAACACAAACACGACGAGACAACATAGCAGACAGAGAGCCGCAACTATACCAACTTAATAAACAGCACACATGTACACCAAAATGCCCATCCAGCACTTGACAACGTCCCAAACCATAGGTCGATAAACAAAGGTCTAGACTACTTAACTAAGAACAGTGCGGCAAGCCAACATTACCAATAGCCCAAAATCAACAACGCTAAGTAACACCCCAGCACAACAAGAAGAAGCTGAACCAAACATCCACTCCAACACAAAACCTTAGGACAAACACCTTTTATGGAACGTACAAATTTTAAAGCCCAATCCTTGTAAATCATTTAAAAGCAACATGTAAAGAATAGAATTATTGTAAAAGAAATCAAAATTTAAAGAAACGGAAAACCTAAAACTAGAAGTAATTGTCTAGGAGATGTCTTTATTATATATGTTTACTTAAAATAAAGTAACTTTTTAATTTATAAATAGTGAGTAGTTGAAAAAAAATTGATATAACTTCTACTTTTTTGTTACGAAAATTTTATTTAAAAAACAAGTATACTTACAGGACCTTTAAAGCAGATAAATCAGGTAAATCAATAGGAGTGTTACCTAGACACTAGGGGGAATATAATATGACGTTTTTCATTGACTGTTAAGTTACTTGCTTGCATAAGCATCATGTTTTAGACTGCTTATAACTCGATAGATTTTACTGTTATAACTATATTACTCTTTTACTGCATAAACTCACAATATTTGAATCAAAGCATTAACTTATTACAGTAATAAAATACATTAAATACAGAGAAAAAAACAATCAAAGGGAATGTGAGTACCGTAGTAGAGGTGAGGAGATTAGTTGCTTTTGTTTTACTGTTTTATTACTGCTTTAACTCATTTTTTACTGCTTATAAGTAACTCATAGGTTTTAGCTGAGCTTTAACTTATCATTTGTTTACTGCATTTACACCACATATTTATCTAACTAGATTACATACCTTAAAGACAGTAAAAAATTACTAGTAAATCAATGAGAGGTACTAACACACTACAAGGAGATTAGTTATATGCAGTTGAAGTATTTAACTGATATCCTCAACGTCCTATAACCGACTTCTACCTATCCTATGACATTCTTAGTATCATTCTGCTTATCCACAGCGTTATTAAAAAAACTCAATAAACATCCACAACCCTACATCATAATGAAGCACGATAGAATCAGTATATCAAATATAGGTGTTATGATTTAACCTAGAACACCTAGGGGTTGATAGTACATTGACTTTTAGTTTTACTGTTTTAACTTAGTACAAATAACTCATGTTTTTAGATGCTCTTAACTACATGTTTCACTGCATATATTAACTTATTAATGATTTTACCGATGTTTTATAAAACTCTACTGAATAATTTATTACAACTTACCTTGACTTTTTCAATCGTGGAATTTGACACCTTGGATTATATTTTATATATTTTTATTTATTATTTATATATTATTGATACAAGATTTCTATTATTAGACTTCTGATTATTTTAATTTTGAGATTATTTTAATTAATAACTTAGTGTTATTTACTCATGCCTATTTTTAATTAAATTATTTAGAACACGCTAGAATTCACCCACTTACACCACACAACCACAGCACCAAGACAACACACTTTACACGTAGATAATAGCACCACTATATCACTTGCATCTGATATAACAACAGACACTTCAAATATTAACACAACTATCTCTTTTCTTTCATCCCATCTAAAATATTACCATACTTATACACATGCATATAAAGGAAGTATCATAATACACACTCAATGACAATGTAACACTTATTATAACACCACAGATTCACATATGTATAGGCGTCGAAATAACAATCAATATAAAAAAAGAATATATCTGATCGGTGAAAGAGGGAGACAGGTGTCTCTCTAAAATTCGACATATGCTCACAATATACGAGCCATTACATGATACAACCACACTCATACACTAACACACACACAGAAACGAATTACACTCACACAGAATGGGCTCACCCACTCCAACAACCAAAGCCCAATCTTACTTACACACAGAGCTAGAAAGTACTCACAATTAAACTCCCACCCAGATTGTGCTCCTACACACAGGCCACACACCCCATCAGCGACACACCAAACACGTTCCCACGCAACACTCGAAACATAAGTATACACGCAACTGAAAAGCGGCGTCAATACGACCCGACGGAAAGTAAAAATTAATATAAAAAGAAAATAAAATATATATGATAACTCAGAATATCAAATTATATATATATATATATAAAACACGGACTACATTAAAGTAAATAAATGGGCAAGACTTCTAAAGGACTCAACAATAAAGAAATCAAATAAATTCAAATTTCCTTCTCTACATACTCTTAAAATATAAACTATCCAATCATTATCTTTATGAACAAAGAAGATGTATATAATTAAACTGAGTGTATTACTATAAAGCTTTGTTTATAAACAATTATGGGATTGAAATGTTGTATCAATAAAACTACCTCACTCTACGTAAATATTAAATGAAAATATTTAATAAAGCAAAACGAGGAGTGGAGATTTACGATACCCGTCAAGAGATAAAAGCAAATAATCACAGCAATTAAATTATCGAAGGAGATAGGCCAGCCAGCCTAGCAAACGCCCTCGAAGTAACATCAAAAGACATAAGTGACCGCGTTATATGTGTATCTATATTGAAAGATGAAGAACTAACGTGGGACAGAGATAGTAGACAAAGTGCATCATTAGGATTTATAAACCAATGTAATAATAGGATATTGAAAAGATAAGAAGCAAGAGATATAAAGTATGTTAACTTCTCTACTAAGTACTATAAGACAAGGTGAATATTAGTGATAATATAGAAAACAAGTATAGGAGTTTAATGTATTTCCAGACTAAAGAATAGTAACGAGATGTAAATACGAGCATTACTTATAAGTATTAATATATCACTCCAAATCCCGTCTCCTACACCTAAGACAATATTTCAAAGTGAGAAATTTTTACGAATTAAAATTCGGAGGTGTTACATATTTAATTTATATTGAATGATTATTATCCGTTATGATACCAAATAAACAATCCATACACGAGAAAAACAAGCAACATACCCGCAAACTCAACTTAACAGATAGCGAAAAACAAGGAGACCTCTCCTGCTAGTAAATGTGTTGATAAAATAACTACTATGTTAGGTCTAAATTCCTTTACTTTCCTCCCACTAAACTCTCAGCTCTTCAATACCAGGATCTAAAAAGAGGCAGGGGCAATTCTATGTAATATTTAGACAAGAATCAGTATAGTTATTATATTTTTAATAAAATTATATTTCAAACTAAGACCTTCTTAAATCGTTAAGATCCTTTTAAGCAGGTAAGAAAGGAAATATGTTTTTCATAGATACCTGTACTTGGATATGATAGATCGGAGGTATACTCTAGTATATCTACTGAATAATAGGACCAATCAGCAATAAAAGAACATGTTGATTAGTCGAGAGAAAAATATTTTATATCGTCTTTTGAGAGAAAAATTAACTATATTGAATCTTCTTTAAACTTGGAGTATCTTGAGCAGGTGTGTGTTTTATTTAATTTCTATTAGGATATAGAAACCACAAACTCATTATTAAATAACATCATAGTCAATTTTCTAGCTGTTATAAGGCGATGCACAAAGTTATCAACTGAATTATTTGTATTAAAAAAAAGTTTAGTATTTATTTTTATACCTGAAAAAAACTATCGATTACATAATAATTTATAGAAATAAATAATCTTTGACAGTTTGTAGGAACATAATAATTAATTTAAATTAGCAGCACATAGAATAGATATAATTAAAATATTATCAACATAAATTTACATAAGGTATTTGCTCCTCAGAGCTTTTTAATTGAACCCACACCCAGCATAAAAAAAGACCCAGCTCAACCCCGCACCGCAGGTGCGTCACGACCGACTGATACCCCGCCCGCGAGCTAGTTGGCGCCCGCAGAGCGCAACTATTTCCGCAGTTCGCGCCCGCCGCGATGGCTAGCCACGAGCAGGCAGTACAATATATATTCCGCAGTACTCACCCGGCGCACCCACGTGCGCCCGTAGGCGCAAGAATATACCAGGCTACTCGGCCTAAGATACCCACAGTAAAGTATATACGGAGAAAAGGATAGTACCGAAGGAACTAAATTATGAACACGAAACAGTTATATAAAAAATACATTACAAACTAAAGTACCTAATTATAAGTCATCAGATAAAAGGTATTATATATAGACGTGATAGCCCACAGTATACATGAATGATTAGCACAGCCTACGCAATAATAAAGAAAGATAGAGAGAAAGTACGTATACCAGTAACAATATAGTTCTGTGAGATCTGCTTATTCAAACAAAATATATGGAAAAGAAAGAGTAGAAAATGACAAAATGAGCAGAAAATTTACAACAATGAATAAATGGAAAGAAAAAGAAACGCTACGGCCAAATAAAAGGAAAAATAATCGGAGCACAAAATATGATAGTGATTGAGATAACAAAGTGACCGAAAAAGCTAAGAAACATTTTAACGTACAAAGTGTATACATAAAATACTGGAATATGTGCGTAGATATGCTGAATAAGACGAAAAAAAGTACTAGTGTTATGTGTGTGATAAGTGTAAGGTGTACAGCATCATAAGGTAGACCTAACAACGAAAGAAGGCTGTTATTGAAGAAAAAATGTAAAAATCAGTACAAACATATGTAGCTAAGGACTGAATAGTCAATCAAAATGGAAACGCACCCATTAAAGTATGAGTCACACACAGATAGAACAACCTACAGTCCTATGGAAAAAAACAAACAAGGTAGTAACCAAAAGCAAGTTAAATCTAAGGAAGGTTAGCAATACAGGAGGCGGGGTGATAGAAACCGGGCAATACAACGAGCGAACTGAAGAGAAACAAAAAAGCATCATAGAAACCACGAAGCATACACCAAGTTAGATTGAGCAGCCTTAAAAAAAGCAACAGAGCCGCATACAAACGCTTGCAAGACCACATTCTAAAATGTAAGCCTTCAAAGAACCATTTATAATACTAACCAGCAACCCAAAGAAAATAAAAAAGATACTTAGTGTCATCTTACATTCATGACCATAAGATAACATCGCATCCTAAATATTTGAAGAGAAGTAACAACGCTAATAGCACACTACACCGACACACTCAGCACACACACACAACACACAAACACACACACACACCACACAACAGCATGTTACAGCCAAACAACGAAACAACACACTTACACATACGCACCCAAACCCACTCGGATATCTAATGTATGAATAATGCCTCAAAACTGTTGATAATGTCTCAGCTTGTGATGCCATCAACTTTTGATAGCCTATAGTTGATGGCTCAACTATTGAAGATGCTCTGTAGTGTGTGAGTATGCCTTCAACTTTATACCTCGCTTAGCTTGAGTGCCTCAGACTTATGGATGCCCTCACAAGACATTTCAATTAAACTTAGCTTAGATTAGAGTACCTCAGCTTTTGGTGGTACATCATTTGCGATGACTCAGTCTATTAATGTAGGTACATCTTTGATAACCACCTCATAATAGATGATTTTCATCTTATAAACAGTACACTTACCTTAGGACACCTTACACTTACACATATACAACACAATACAACAGTATATCTCTTTAATTCACGAACATACGCACAGATAACCAAGATAGACACTACGGATATTACACGCCCATAGACACTTATCAATCTAAACATACACACACAGACACTTAAAAAAAAAAAAGAAAAAAGACCCTAAAATAATGAACCTCGAACGAACTATAAACTTAGCGACAAAATTCCACCGCCGCCACAATAATAATTATATAGAAGATAATATAAATAAAAAGAATAGTATAGAATAATAATAATAATTATATAAATAGTAATAAGAATAAGATTAATAGGGATAAAATAAAAGAGATACTATATAATAATCATATATATTAGATATGATATATATACGCGCGAAGTACGCGGTAATATAGCGCCTACGGGCGCCAGCGGCGG
>JABUQX010124815.1:0-30758 GCA_015478945.1 Trachelipus rathkii | reverse complement strand
CGTTTTTAATTCAGTTTTTCTGAGATTATAACCTTCAATTTATCGTGAAGCGCTTTGTTTTCATTACCACTTTCATATATACTATTCTTATACTCTACCTATACTTTTATATACCTACCTGTATATATATATACTACTCTCTCTCTCTATATATATATATACGTATACAATATAACAATAAATCTCATGCGAGGATCGGTCTAATGGTGGCTTTTATAGGTCCCCTACAGCACGGACACGACGTGAGGGCAGGTGCGCACGAAGAACATGTCATCATGTGTCTACAGGGTAAAAATATGATTTCCGTGTCTTTGTTCAAGCAAACTTTGCAAATCATTTTCTCAAAAACACGTTGGATTTGCGCTTCTCGGGATCGCGAATTTTTGGAAAAAGCCGCTTCTGCCTCTGCTTCGGCGCGCATTTCATCAATAGTAGGAAGGTCGTTAGGATAATTTCTAGTATCGTCTTCGATATTGCGGTTGCTGTTAGTAGCGATCGGATTAATACTCGGTTCATTTATCGTTATTCTGATCGATTCATCATCGTCCTCATCGGAATTTTCAGTTCGAAATAAGGGCGGGTCAGTAACGGGATCCCAAAGCCTCTCAGATCCGCAAATAGGGCGATATGTAATACCCAACCTCATAATTTGTTCGGGAGAAAGCTTTATCAATTTGCGACGAAGTTCGTTAGATACAAAATTATGATTTCCTAGCATCGCGTAATACTCGTTTTTTGACTTCGAAATCCAAGATTCTTCGTAGGAAATGATTTTTCAAAAAAATTGTTTTAAGCTCACCCACCACTGTTGTACAACGAAATCTCTTTACGTGTGTTGGTCACTTCTTCCTAAATCTCACACATCGGCGGAACCGACTGATGTGCTACTGGGAAAAATATTATATTATATAAGATTTAACTTTTATTTTGAAATACAAATAAATTAACAATAATATATAGATAATAATAAAAATATACAGATAATTCAATAAAGATAATTATTTGGAGAGAACCGAAAAACGGACCTAACGTGATCGCGCGACACCTTTTAGGGTATGTAAAATAAATGGAAGTTCGTCGCGAAACGTCAGTATGTAACAACGACGTTTCCGAGAGAAATTTGGCGTCGTGTGTTTTTTTAATTTTTTTTTTTCAGTTTAGTTAACTCTAAAAAATTATTTATCAAAGAAGGTTGAATTTAAGGGAGACTAAACTATAAAAAAAATAATAATATATAGAGTACACTTTAAAAATTAACTTAAAAAAATCTTAAGGGTACCCCGTCGCGCTTCGATCAGGGCACGAAATAACGTTACTTTTTACTTTTCGGGAGATGGTGTAAAATAAATTTTTCGTTTCTTAAGCGAGTTTTTTTTCGAGGGAAACAAAATAATAATTACGGTATCTAAGTCTATAAAGAATTGGTATTCAAGTTAAAGCTTAATAAAATGGCATTTGAAGGGCGTTCAGTCGCTTTTTCGATTCCCTTATGGCGACATTATATTATAGTGACGTTTCGAAGGAAACTGAAAAACGACGTAACGTGCTCGCGAAGATACAATTTGATAAAGATAAATATATTTATATATACGTATAAAATATCGATAAATCTCAGGCGAAGATTGGTTTAATGGTGCCTTTTATAGATTCCCTACAGTACGGACACAAGGTGAGGGCCGGTGCGCACGAAGAGCAAGTCATCAAGTGTCTACAAGGTAAAAATGCGATTTCCGTGTCTTTGTCCAAGCAAACTTTGCAAATCATTTTCTCGAAAACAACATGAATTTGAGCTTCTCGAGATCGCGAATTTTTGGAAAGAAGCTTTTCGGCCTCAGATAATGACGACGACGACGACGACGACGACGACGACGACGACGACGACGACGACGACGATGACGAGGCTTTGTTGGGTTTAGAGAGAGGCGTAGTTTCTTCGGAGCGGAGAACAGCAATAATAGGACGGTCGTTAGGATAATCTTCGGTATGGTTTTCGATATTGCGGTTGCTGTTAGTGGCGATCGGATTATTATAACTCGGTTCATTGAGCGTTATTTTGATCGATTCATCATCTCTCTTATCAGAGTTTTCAGTGTGAAATAAGGGCGGGCCATTAACAGGATCCAAAGGCCTCGCTTGTTCAAAAATAGGGCGATGCGTTTGAGCAAACCTCGTTATTTCTTCGAGAGTCACTTCGAATCGAATTTTCTTATACATTATATGACAAATTCCTGACATCGCGTATTACTCGTTTTCGGCTCCCAAATCCAAGATTCTTCGTAGAAATTGATTTATCAAAAGAATTGCTTTAAGCTCGCCCACCGCTGTCGTACGACTAACTGTCTTCCTAATCTTCACACATCGGTGAGACCAATTGATGCGCAATGGGTAAAAACTAGATTATATATAAGATTTAATTTTCATTTTGAAATACAAATATAATAATAAAAAAATTATTTAGAAGAGATAATAATTTCGTTATTTATTATCTATTTACTGGTAATTAAATGAAGATAAATTAAAAAATATATATTATGATGACTCATTTAAAAAAAAAAACAACAATTCGCCCCGTTTAAAAAATAACGTATTCCTGGCAGAATGAAACGTCGAAGTTTTGCTTCCTGAAGATTAAGCTGAGAAGTTGAGATTTTTTCACTTTAATTTCAAAGCGTTCTTTAGAAGGTCCGACACCCCTTAAAAGTAACGAGGGGCGTATAAGCACTCTTCAGCAGCTTTTAGTTTTACGATATCCGAAGCCGCTTCGAAAAAATGATCGACGGGTCGCGAAAGGCGACCGCAGTTTCGATCTATTACTTCGTTAAAACACGCTTAACCTTACTCGGTTACTCGAAGTCCTAAATTCCGTAATTATTTTTTTGGTTTTCACGAGAAAATCTCGCTTAGGGAACGAAAATTTTATTTTGCCCCATCTCCCGAGAAATCGAAAGTAACGTTATTTCGTGCCCCGATCGGAGCGTAAGAGGGAAGGAACCCTTGAGATTTTTTCACGTTAATTTTCAAAGAGTTCTTTAGAAGGCCCGACACCCGGAAAGTAACGAGGGGCATCTAAGCACTCACCAGCTGCTTTTAGTTTTACGATATCCGAAGCCGCTTTGAAAAAATGATCGACTGATCGCGAAAGGCGACCGCAGATTCGATCTATTACTTCGTCAAAACACGCTTAACCTTTCTCGGTTACTCGAAGTCCTAGATTCCGAAATTATTTTTTTTGTTTTCTCGAGAAAAACTCGCTTAGGGAACGAAAAAGTTATTTCGTCCCATCTCCCGAGAAGTCGAAAGTAACTTTATTTCGTGCCACGATGGGAGCGTAAGGGGGAAGTAACCCTTGAGATTTTTTCAAGTTAATTTTAAGTGTTCTTTAGAAGGCCCGACACCCCTAAAATTAAAGAAGGGCGTCTAAGCACTCTGAAACTTCTTTAATTTGTTATCGAGCTTACTTCAATAATATGGCGATCGCAGAGAAAACTACGTTTACATATATACATTGTTTTAACTTTGAAAAAATATTCAAATCAAAAGTTTTATTGCGTTTTAATAAGATAACATGTTTCTTTACTAATAACAATGGGACATCAGAAAATTGTTTATAACTTCATTACTCTATGAATTAAGAATGAGACCGATACATATGATTCTCTTTTTCTGATGTTTAAATCACTTATCAAGTCTAACAATAGTTCGCAGCACAAAAAGCGACGTTTGAAAACGTTTGGTCATTTTCCAGGTCCCTTTCAAACGCCGCTTTTTTATAGCGTCATTTCATAGGGAATCGCTCGCAGAAATGGCTTACGCTCGAACTATCGTCAACCTTTTAATAGCTCATATAGTAAAGTTTTATCGGCAATTGATTTACCTTAATGATCTAAGTCCGAAATATGAAAAATATTCGACAGTGAAAAAAAAAATTTAAACTTTGTCACGGTTCTCTGAAATATAATTTGAAACGAATAATATATTTTTATCTCGAAAACAAACAAATCATTTATTTTTTTTACTATTAAAAAATAAAAATTTGTATTAATTTTTTTTGTCGCCATCTCCGGGTGCCACGTAATAACGCGCTGCTGACGTAAGCATTGAAAAAGTATAAAAGATCGATGGGGCCGTCTGAGGTATCGGTTATCAAAAGTGGCAAGTCGAGTGCGGATGCCTTTTTTAGTCCCGATCGTACCACTTCTTTGAGCTTTTTTTTCGCGCATTAACTAACGATATTCGCTTTGAAAACCACCGTCCCGCTGCTGTTTATACGACGACTTATTTTTCAAGGCAAAGTGGAATACTTCTTTCGAGCGATTTATTTATATTTTTTACCAGGTGAGGTGATTTTAATTTATCATTATCATTATAGAAATAAATTATATACATTTTTAAAGTTTAGGATAAATACTAATTCTACCTTTAAAAAAAATGTTAGATATTTAAACTGCTTAGAGAAGAATGGTTTATCAGTTTCCTTTGATACCATTTCTTTACTAGATGAATGGTTCATCAACTAATATCATAGAATTCTGTTGCTTTTTCTTTTGTTAGTATAAGTTTCTCGCTGCTCGTTGTACAATACTCTTCACACTTCTAATTGATTATCAGTTGAAATATTAGCTGTGACCAAAATGATCTTTGCAGGAGGCGTTACTAAGCATAAGTTTGCAAAAGCAACTAATATTCTTAACTGTTAACAACTCTTTAGTTGTTTCTGTTCTGTGATTCTGCGTGTTTCAATAGAAGACTACAGCTATTTATACAGACTTCTTACAAAATGTAGGTGGGGTTCTTTAAATATATAATAACTTCCCGTCGGGACGAACTGAAAAACTAACAACTCAAATAGAGGGCGATTTAGATCCGATTCTTATTTGGACCTTTTGCAAAAAAATTGAAAAAATTCATCGCTGAAAATAATATCCACTGAAGTCGAGAAAGGTATTCTCCCAGCGCGTTATTCTTGCAAACTACGCGACGTTCAAATAGTGTCGTTCAAAACGGAAAAAGAAACCTACTCAATAGTCGAATGGGTTAGGGACAACGTGAGTCATTCTTTAGCTGTAAAAAATTTGGAACTACGCGCATCTTCTAAAGTCATACCCGTAATTGAAGCTGAGATGACACAACCTGGAAAATCTGGATTTGAAGATGAGTTACAAGTTTCGCTTAAACAGCGAATTTCTTACGCCGAAAGCTGGATGAAGAGGTACCTCGTTCTTTCAAAAGATCGAACACTATCGTTCTACGATATATTTATTAATCACCAGGATTTTTGCTACCGAAACGGTCAAAAATCACTTAAGCCGCCAGAATTTCTTCGAGCTCTATATTCGTTTCTGGGTCCAAATATAGCATCGTACTTGGTAGTGCAAACCCCAACAGCCAACGTATTCAACGAAAAGCGTTCTTTTACTTTAAGTGAACCGTATCCTTGGTGTTCTAACAGCGACCAAATAAAGCAAAAAGATGATTTCAATCACCTTAAATATTTGAGATTTAGGTGTAATGTACTAAAGCTAGAGTCCGTCGGGGCTCGTAAACGTATTAAAGATGATTGCGACGGGAAAAAAGTTTCTGGAGGTAGAAAAAGCTTTAAATCGCCACCACCTTCCCCAAAAAACGTAGTATTTTCCGAAGAACAGGAACTGTTGATCGACATCTTGGAACTGAGGTTTGAATCTCTGCTAGAGAGGCATAAAAAATCTGCGTGTTATAGGAAAGCGAATGATTTGTATACAGTTTTATTAGAGTCGATCAAGGAAAAACGACTGAAGTATTTATTGGAAGAATTCGGCCACGCGATGTCTTGCGAAGAAGTAAAACATAAACCACTCTGTTCGATGTTCAAAGAAACCGCTTCTCACGTTACCCGCGCGACTCACGAATGCGCTATCAAAATTATTTACAATCAGATCATTATTTTTCACTTGGATAATTGCGAGAAAGATCGTTGCGGATTTCATAATTGCAAATCCCGTCGAGAAAAAAGGTCGGTTGACCAATCGACAACGACGAGGTTGGCTGTGGATTTCCTATCCTCAGACCACGGTTCCGGAAGATTAAAAACGAAAGATCTTTCTCTCAAGAGACGAGTCGGTGATGATGACGACGACGAAGTACCATCGGCTCCCAAAAAGAAGAAATTGTCGGATAAACAGGAAATGTTTATCGGAATCCTAAAATCGATGTTCTATAATCTGTTGCAAAAGCTCAGAGGCGCTGCCTGCTATAGTCTCGCGAGTAGTTTATCTTTCGTTTTTATATCGACGCTTAGGAGGAAACGAGGCGTGTATTTCATGTCAGAATTGTCTCATTCGATGTCTTGCAAAAAACGTCATAGATCGCTTTGTTCATTTTTCAAAACAATCGCTTCTCACCCAAAACACACGAATCCCGAATGCGCCGTCGAAATTATATATGAGCAGATTCACTCGAGCGTATGCGTCACAGATCGCTGTAGATTTCCTAGTTATAACAAACTCCGTCGAGAGGATGACGCTGGACTATGAGGATGGCTACAGATTTTCCAATACAACAGCAAGAGCAAATTACGTACCAAAAGATAAATGATCGAGATGACTGCGCGGTTTTCCTACACGTCGACTTCAAAGAAAAAACTCGGAAGAATATCCCGAATCTCAAATTCGGAGAGAAAAACGGAAAAATATTGTAAAAGTGACCTACGCTTCGTAAAATAAACGTATTCGTAACCGCGTAGTACACCTAAGATAAATATATTATTTCTATAAAAAAATATTTTCTTTCTATGTCTGTAAAACATATACAATTTTAATTTAAAGTTTTATTATTATTCTCATTTTAAACGACTGACGCTTGTAAAAAAAATTAATAAATAAACGAAATTTCAAAAGCAGTATTTTTTCCCTTTTAATTTATTATAAATTGTTTTAGTAACAAAAGAGCTTTACTATAAACTACAGATCGTGTGATTCCTTCGTGCGTTAAAAACCATAAGAAAATGTTCCAAATTTCTGAAACACCTATGGGACTTAGACATTGAAGGAACGACTAACAATATTTATGCAAAAAGGTTATTAAAACTTTCAATTATAATGTTTCCTTTCCTCTTCCGACCACGTTTAGTTCGTCTATTTCTATTTATTATCTATCTATCACGGTATAAATGAAGGATAAAACAAATGAGCAAAAAATAATTTACTACTATTAAATATTGACGTTAAATACGGAACAAATGAGAGTCAAAATTTCATTCCGAATACCGAATATTATCTTTCCGAATATCACCTCCAACCCGTTCCCTTTGCTGAGCACCCTTTTTTATCCCCGGATCTCGGAAAGAAATTTCAATAGTCGTTCGTCGCTTATATTGTTAACGCTAAAACCATTTTTTTATAACATTAATATTTGCAAAGTAGCTAGTTGGCCAGCAGTTTTTTGAGAGAGGGGAAATGAACAACATTTTTTACCCTCGATAGAGCGTTGAGAAACCGAAAGAGAGAAAGAAAAAAATAAAGAAAGAAAGGAGTGCGAGCAATCGAGGGTGGTATGGCAGAACGAACGTGTAAAATGTTTGTCATCGCTTTAGCTATCTTCGAACCCTCCTGCGTTTGCGCGAGAGAGAGCACCGAAGATATTTCCAGGCTCCACGACGGGGACGTACGATGACAGGGAGCCCGTGAGTGTTTGTCCTCATCAGCGTTCAAAACCTGTAGTTATGTAGTGTCTGTAATGCGAGTGTATCGAAGAAGGAAGAGAAAAAAGTGGTAATAGAAGTAGAAGTTGAAAGCGAATTCGAAAAAAATGTGTATTCGCCAACCACCGAGCTCGCTCGTTCCCCGCTAAGCTAAACTAACGCTATTTCGAACGCTTCGGACAAATACTCACCCTCGGATAGAAGGGGAGGGGGCCATCTATCGGAGGACTAACTATCTAATAAAAAACGAAAATATTGCGTGGTCTTTAGGCGCGCGCCATTCGACGTCCAAAGGCACTTGTCCAGTCCAGTCTTCCGTAACGTTAGCTATAATCGTACGTCGTGATGTCAAATAAAGGGACAATCAAACGAACACAAATACTTTATTAACGGCACGAGTGAAGGATAAAAAGTAAACACAAAAATCTTTATTCGCTTGCGAGCCAAAACCAGGCTCCGAGGGTGTGGGGAGGACTTCCGAGGCGTGGGTGAAATCGAGTGACCGAGCCTGGCAAGAGCGGGGAACAGAGGTGTTCTTTTCAGGGACTCCACGCAGTAAAGGTGAAGTTTGATAAGAGTATTAACGTGATCTGCCCTTAAACCACCCGACACTCGACCAGGAACCCCTCGAAAGCGAGACTCCCCTATGGTTGGTAAATACCGCCCAAACTCGTGAGCCCTGGAATTGGACGCTGAAGATACGCTAAACTCGCGCATTTTGCCTTCGCTCATCGACGTTAGTAGTATGAGAGTATGAGCTCACCCGCTCTGTCGCCAGCCGAAATGAGAGTCCGAGGAGGGTTAACTTACGAGGCGTAGTGAAATCGAGTGACCAAGACTGGCAAGAGCGGGGAACAGAGGTGTTCTTTTCAGTGACTCCGCGCAAAAAAGGCGTAGTTTGATAAGAGTATTAACGTATTCTCCCTCTTAAACCACCCGACACTCGACCAGCAACCCCTCGTAAGCGAGACCCTCCCTTTTTTTTGGTAAATTTCGCTCAAACTCATGAGCCGTGGGATGGGATGCTGGAGATACGCTAAAATCGCGCATTTTGCCTTCGCTCATTGACGTTAGTAGTAGCATGAGAGTGTGAGCTGCTCACCCGTTCTGTCCTGTCGCGAGACAAAACGATACTCCGAGGGGGGACTTCCGAGGCGTGGGTGAAATCGAGTGACCAAGACTGGCAAGAGCGGGGAACAGAGGTGTTCTTTTCAGTGACTCCGCGCAAAAAAGGCGTAGTTTGATAAGAGTATTAACGTATTCTGCCCTTAAACCTTCCGGCACTCGACCAGGAACCCCTCGTAAGCTAGACCGTCCACAAGCATCTCAATATCACGGACAGGCAGAGGTTCTTCGTTAAGATATATATCAGATCTTAGCTCCACTCGAAACTCATCACATGAATACTTACTATTGAAGGGTAAAAAATCATTTAAAAATCTTTATCAAAGACAAATCATACCCTAGCTGCTGTCTTGTGGTGAAAGATAAAAAATACTTTACAAATCTTTCTTCTTTGATAAACTAAACTTTTCAGGTGTGGGACTTTAGAAACATGGGTAAACTCAGTATTAGAGCTGCAGCAGGAGATGAGACATTACCTAGATCACAGTGGGGCTGGGGCGACAAAGGCTGTTGTGATCTTGCTAAGGCTGCCAGCCTCGACAGACCTCAGCGGTTTCCTGCTGGATTGTTATTGCTAACTCGTGACCTGAATTCGGGCGGGTACGCTAACTCTGCGGCCTGCAGCTCAATCTTTGATGACAAAGCCCGCTGAGAAGTATGAGCTCCCACCCGCTCTGTCGCCAGCCGAAATGAGAGTCAGGGAGGGACTGGCTGAGCATGAGCAGAAATCAGGTAGGCTGGCTGGGCTGTAGGCAGTGCTCTTCTCTGCTGATCACCAGGCTGCTGAACTGCGATAGGATTCTTTCTCTCTGCCTCCCAAGCTACTAGCCACTAAATACTTGCCATAAACAACGGGGCCTCGCTTTTTGGTGTACAACTCAAACTCACGACCAGTGGGATGGAGGATACTGGAATACAAATGTTTTGGCTATACTTTCATTGACATTCTTGATGCAGAGTGTGACTTTATGCGTTCTGTGTCGCGAGACAAAAACGATACTCAGTGAGGGGACTTCAGGCGTAGGTGAAAATCAGTGACTAAAAAACTGTAGGCGGAGAGGCTTAGAAGTCGTTAACTCGGCGACTCACGCGCTAAAAAGCGCGGTTTGACGCAAATGTAGCATATCTGCTATAAACTTTAACTCAGACCGGGCCTGTTGCTGACCGTCCACGGAGACGGGGCATCGCTCAACATCGCTAAGGACGACGGTTTTCTTTGTTCAGATGCTATAATCATTCTTCAGCACTCATCTGGAGCAAAAAAGAAATACATGATACCACTGGCTGTAAGGGCAAAATCAACATGCTGTCAAGACTAATCAACCTTTACAAATACTTTTATTATTAGCTTTGAAGGCTGGAAAGAGATAAGTAAAAACACAAATGGTGAAAGAAGACTGGTGTGAAGGTTTGGTTAGGTTGAGGCGAAATTATGCTGGATAGATGACGTGCTATATCATTGTTTAGGGTAATCAGAGATTTACTAACTCCATCCAGCGGTGTTCGAAATACTGGAGTCGCGTCGCTTAGTTAACAGTAACCGGTCGCCTTATCCACTAGGCCATTCACGTTCCAGAAAAAACGTTTCAAGCGTAGTTTAAAGCTCCCGGTTTTCTCATTCCATAATTACCTGTGGAAAAAAGTTTGCATATTACGTTAGTTATATGGTCCCTAATCTAAAAAAAAAAAAAAATCCTTAAATCTAAAAGAAACATGCCTTAAAAACTGAAAAATAAACGCCCGTGCTAAAAAGCGGCACGGAAAAAGTAAAATGGTTCAGGAACTTACTACCTATTCCCGAAGTACTGCGTTACCAAAAACTTAAAAAAAAAAGCAGCAGCAGAAGCGAGTAAAAATACCGTACTCGCCGCCGCCGCCGCCAACGATACCAACACTCATCATCATCATCATTTCCTCCGAACGGAAGAATTTATTTAAGTCACCAAAAAATTCTCGTATCGTTAATAAAAATGAAAAGAACGAACGAGAGAACCACGATATTTCTTTCCGACGGTGACTTCCAAACCCCACACCCACCCGTTTAAACGGCCTACATACTATATACTCATATCCCGTCCATTAGGAAATAAATATCGTCGTTCTTTCCCTGGTTTTTCAACAGAGTAAAAGAGAAAACAAAGAGAAAAAAGAGAAGCGCGCGCGCGCTAACAGAGTGAGGCACTACGGCAGAACGTACGTACCAAACTTTTTGTCATCGCTTTAGCTATCTTCGACCCCTCCTCCTGCGTTCGTGTATCGTGTGTCGCGTGTCGCGTGTTTGTCGTGTCTGTCTTTAATCGAATACAAAAAAAAAATAATACCGCGCCAATCGAGACGATGATCATCCGCCATTATTCGAACGAGCTCGAGAACCAACCTCGATCGATTGGTCCCGGCTCGTTTATATAAAAAAAATAAAAATAAAAGGACGGACAATGGACTCGGTCGCCCATTGAACGAACTCTGCAATGAAACGCATCCTAATGAACAAATGCATGCGCGAACGCGAAAATCTTCACCGGGATGCGTTCATGTACAGTAATGAAAAATAGACGAATAAGGCGAATGAATCGTCGTCGTTGACGACGCGATATTTTTTTCTATTCGATCGTATTACGTTTGTCGTTTGGTTTGTCGTTTGGTTGGTTGGTTGATTGATTGGTTGGTTCGAGTGACAGAGACTCATTTCTTTCGGAGGGAGGGAGGGAGGGATCTCAAGATATTACCGGGCTCCACGACGGGGACGTACGATGACAGGGAGCCCGTGAGCGTCTGTCGTCATCAGCGTTCGAAACCTTAGGTTTGAAAAATAAAAAATAAATTTCAGTAGAAGAGAAAGGATTTTTTAAAGGGAACCCGCCCGTATATAAATAATAAATACGCAATCGATCACGTAAATACGAGATATGTACGGGCAGATTCGAAAAAAACCATTGTTCGAGCGAACCACTGGGCTCGCTCGCGGATCGATGTTTTTTTGGGGATAGGATAGGAGAGAGGTAAAAAAACGATCGACCCGAAGATCTAACTAACGAACTAACTCACTAAAGAGCTTGACAAACCTAACGCTATTTCGAACGCTTCGGACAAATTTTCACCCTCGGAAAGAAAAGGAAGGCATCTCTCCGAGGACTAACTGACTACCGCCGTGTAATTTTAGTTTATTTATCTAATCGCTATGATGGAAAGACTATCTTTCGATTCGTCTTGCGTATGTGCGTTTCTAACGAATCGAAAGATATTCCCAAGCTCCACGACGGGGACGTACGATGACAGGGAGCCCAATCTTTATAAATGTTTGAAACAATAATCATCAATAAAATATATATATTATTCAATAGAAAATTTTGTTTATTAATTATAGTAGATTTCCCTAATTAAATAATTTTAAATCTAACGTTTAAGCGAAACTTTTAAAAAAAATACTTACCCGAGTCGAAGATTTCCAAAAATCGAAAACCGTATTTCGCGACTGAAGTTATTTTTAATTCTGAAACGCGCCGCGTTGTTGCTCGGGAGAATTATAAAACACATAAACTCAACTTCACTTCCAAAATAAACTTACTCCTCTTCGTCGGAGTTCGCTTTTTTTTATAGTCGGCGGGCTTATTTCACTTAATAATTTTAAATTTAACACTTATAGAAACTTTTTCAAAAATAGTTACTGAGGCCAAGATTTCCTAAAATCGAAAACCATATTTCGCGATTGGAGTTAATTTTAATTATCAAAGGGTGGTGTTTTATGAGAGACTTACGAAACACGTCCACTCAGCTCCACTTCCAAAATAAACTGACTCCTCATCTTCGGAGATCGCTTTTTTATAGTCATTGGGCTTATTTTACTAAACTAATTTTTAATTTAACATAACATTTATATTTCACTTAAGTAATTTTAAATCTTCTAACACTTAAAAGAAACCTTTTCAAAAATAGTTACCGAGGCCAAGATTTCCAAAAAAAAGAAATCAGTATTTTGCGATTAAAGTTAATTTTAATTAGAAAAGCGCGCCGTTTTATGAGAGACTTATGAAACACGTGCACTCAGCTCCACTTCCAAAATAAACTGACTCCTCATCTTCTGAGTTCGCTTTTTTATAGTCATCGGGCTCATTTCACTTAAGTAATTTTAAATCTAACGTAAAATTTATATTTCACTTAAGTAATAATAATTTTAAATCTGACATAAATAACATTTAGGCCAAACTTTTTCCAAAAATAGTTACCCGAGGCAACGACGACTTCCTAAAATTAAAAACCGCATTTCGCAATTGAAGTTAATTTAAATTCGGAAACGAGCGTTGTTTCTTGAGAGAATTGTGAAACACGTCCGTTGGCTCTGCTCCACTTCCAAAACAAACTGACTCCTCATCTTTGGATTTGCCTTTTTTATATAGTCAACGCGCTTATTTCACTTAAACGAATCCCATATACCGCACTGTGCCGTTTTTTGGGCACAACTTATGCGTAAAATTTCTTTGAAGTTGAGCTTGTTGTGTCATTTAAATCTAACATTTCGGCGAAACTTTTTCAAAAATAGTTACCCGAGCCGAAGATTTCCAAAAATCGAAAACCGTATTTCGCAATTGAAGCTAACTTTAATTCGGAAACGCGCCTTATTTCTTAAGAGAGTTATAAAACACGTCCACTCAGCTCCACTTTCAAAATAAACTTACTTCTCTTCCTCGGCGTTCGCTTTTTTTATAGTCCTCGCGCTTATCTTGTCTTGAAATATAAAAAATAGATTATTATTTTTTAAGACTATTTGTTTTTACATTTTTTGATTTTACTTAAATAATTTTAAATTTAACACATAGAAACTTTTTCAAAAATAGTTACTAAGGCCAAGATTTCCTAAAATCGAAAACCATATTTCGCGATTGACGTTAATTTTAATTATCAAATGGCGGTGTTTCTTGAGAGACTTACGAAACACGTCCACTCAGCTCCACTTCCAAAATAAACTTACTCCTCATGTTCGGAGATCGCTTTTTTATAGTCATTGGGCTTACTTTACTCAACTAATTTTTAATTTAACATAACATTTATATTTCACTTAAGTAATTTTAAATCTTCTAACACTTAAAAGAAACCTTTTCAAAAATAGTTACCGAGGCCAAGATTTCCTAAATTCGAAAACCGTATTTCGCGATTGAAGTTAATTTTAATTAGAAAAGCGCGCCGTTTCTTGAGAGACTTACGAAACATGTCCACTCAGCTCCACTTCAAAAATAAACTGACTCTTCATCTTCGGAACTCGCTTTTTTATAGTCATCAGGCTCATTTCACTTAAGTAATTTTAAATCTAACGTAACATTTATATTTCACTTAAGTAAAAATAATTTTAAATCTAACATAAATAACATTTAGGCCAATTTTTTCCAAAAAATAGTTACCCGAGGCGACGACGATTTCCTAAAATCGAAAACCGCATTTCGCGATTGAAGTTAATTTAAATTCGGAAACGAGCGTTGTTTCTTGAGAGAACTGTGAAACACGTCCGTCCTCTCTGCTCCACTTCCAAAATAAACTGAATCCTCTTCTTCGGAGTGGCCTTTTTTTATATAGTCAACGCGCTTATTTCACTTAAATGAATCCTAATATATCGCACTTGAGCCATTTTTGGGCACTACTTATGCGTAAAATTTATTTGAAGTTGAGCTTGTTGTGCCATTTTTGGCTGGGACGCGTTCCGTCGAGAAATCGTGGGTTCCGGTGGTTTGAATATGGACGACATTCTCAAGATATCGTATATGTCGTCGGAAATGATGTCTAAAAACTACCACAACGAAATCGCGTCGATATCCTCCAAGCCCGAATAAAAGCTCATTTTCATTCGAATAAAACGCGAATAATAAATAAATTTTTTTCGTTATATTTTTATTATTTTTTGCCTACGTACGCGAACTCTTTATACATATAAATTACAACGACGCGGCGGAAAAAAGATGAGAACTCCTAAACGCGATGACGAAATTAAAGCATCGACCTCCTCCGGCGTAGGTAAGACGAATTTTCCGAATAAAAGTGGGAAAGTAAATAAAGGAAAGAAGGAAAACTCCGAAATCGCAACGACTTCTGGCGTAGCTTCGACGAACGCGGATGGAAAAGGAAGAGGGAAAGGGATTGGTAAAAAAAATGTAACTAAAGAGCGTAAGAAAAACCCTCCCAAAAATAGTAAGCCGGTTAAGAAAAAACGAGAAGTAAAGAAAACCAAACGAGTCACCAAAGCTAAGAAAAAACGAGCGCCCCCCAAAAATAAACGCGTTAAAGAAAAAGTGCCAGGCTCCGAAGGCGACGAAATCCCACCGGAGGCGGCTTCGCGTAAAAAGGCTGCGAAAAAAAGAAAGGAGCTTAATAAAAGTAACACTAAAGTCGTGAAAAATAAAGAAAAGAAAGAGAAGAAAGCCCACGAAAACGGTGAGAAATTGGAGATAAAGAAAGCTCCGATGAAGAGGTTCGTGAAGGAGACGCTTAGTCGTACGTTCCCCGACGTCGCGAGGATAGACGATGACGCTCTTCAAAAAATCCGGGAATCGTCGGAAGACTACTTGATTAAAATGCTACGTAAAGGCGAAAGACTTATCGGATCTTGTAAAAAGAAAACCGTCAATGACCTCACCTTAGACGTGACCCAAGACCTACTTTATAAAAATAATTTCAGGATAAATGATCATGCGGTCGAAGGCGTTTGTAATTCGCCTACCGCCTCCACCTCCAAATCCGGCTGTAGAGGCGGTAATTCAACGTCACCCGCGAAGAAAAGAAAAATTTCTTCGGCGGCGACGGCTGTTCCTTCTTCTTCTTTCACCGAGCCGACTCTCCCACCACCAACACCCGTTAACTTATCCGCGGCGCCTTCGCCCCCATCGCGAGTGCCAACCCCCGTTACCTTGATGCCGACGTCTCCACTCGCCGAGCGAGTACCATCACCCTATAAGGACAATAGTCCTGTAACTCTGGCCACACCTCAACCGATCAGAGTTCAAACCCCGGATATCTCGAAGCTATATTCCCCCGATTACAGTCAATATCATCCATCGCCCAGCGAAAGCGACAACGTTTATCGAGATCTGCTTGACGCGCAGGGAATTTAAAAACAATGTAAATAATTTAAATATTTTTAATGTTCTTTTTTTATTAAATAAACCTATCTATCTCATCCTACATTCGTTTTATTTCAATTATGACCAAGAAGACTTTAAAGAACGATAAAAAAGGCTCGAAGAAAAATAAAAAGTACGTTTATTCCCTTCCCTCGATAAACGATTTTCCACTTTCCGAGATACGCGTTACCGTTCACAACGATCACTGCCAGCGAAAATTGGTAAAGTGCGATCCAAAAAAAAATCCATCAACCCAATGCTTGTCGTGCGTGGAATTCAGCGCTCGGTGCGTAAATGTTTCCGGTAACCCCTTAGTGCGCCTCGATTCTAAAGATTATCCCTCGAACCATTTTCCTCCCGACACCGGCGTTTGTCTCGTAAAAGAGAAGACGGACGGAAAATTAGAATTTTTTAATCGCTTCACGACTCGCGTCGTTCCGGGGACAGTGAGAAATTTTAATAACGATGTTTACGTAACGAGCACAACCCTGTGCGTTAATAAAGATATAGTCGATAAATCCGTCGGAGGGCGAGAATGGAAGGAGAAGGATGATGAGGATGAAGAGGAGGAAGAAGAAGAACGAGAAGACCCGATCACGTTGTACTCTAAAACTCCGATTCACAAGGCCCCGTGCGATAAAATTCGAGCCTGCTTTCCTCACGGCGTAATTCTTCATCCCCGAACGGACCTCCCGGTCACGAGTGCCTACGATATAGATTTCGACATATCGAATTCTAAAAAATTAAAATGCCTTTGCTCTGCCGGTTACCGGAACGAAATGCAAAAAAATGGGGCTCCGACGTGCGTGCGTAATAGGGAAATAAAGGAATGTTCGGTTAAATTGAGGAGAAAAAAGAAAAAAGAGCGCGATAGCGGTGTTGTTTTCGATTACGGTTTCGTCGGAAAAAATAAAAAAGAAGGCGAAGACGACGACAACGACGACGACAACGACAACGATTACGTTTGCGTATGCAACCCCACTCTATCCGTGAACGTTAAAACAATCGTCGATAAACACTCGATCTCGGACGCCGGTAGAGCGAGTTCCGGCGACATTTTTTCTGAAGAACGTTCTTTCGATAAATCTTACTTGTTCAGCATCGAAAGATTTTTCGATTCCGCTTTACGAGGCCGAGATCATTGCCTTCCCGCGCCCGGAATAGAGTCGAAAAACGCGGCGTTCGGGTACTCGGCGATAACCGAGATGGGAGGCTTTCCCGACGATATCGGGGACGCCGTGGGCGGTCACTTGGTAAACTCGGCTTGCCTCAGAAAAGACGGAATCGACGAGCTCGGTCGCTACAGGAAGAATAGGATGTACGGCGGCGGTGTGGTTTCTTGCGCCGGAAGCGGCAGTGTATCGGCTTTCGTCGAAGACGGTCCGGAATTTCGGGGAGGGGACGTCGTTAGGGAAGGGGGTTTCGCGACCGCTCCGAACGCGTCGCTAAAAGTGGTCCCTTCGTCGAAATTTAGCTACCCCGGTCTCGGGAAAACTTCGATGGAGCATTCCGTCGCTTTACTCTCGTCCGCGGGGAGGGTCTATCCGGGCGGCGTTCATATGCGCGACGGATCGATTAAGAGGAAGACAAATTTGAACGAAGAAAAGACGCTGGTGAAATTCAGGAACAAGGGTAAAGTTGACGCTGACGACTTGGACGAGTCGGAAAAGCACGATTTGTTCATGCAAAGAATGAACGACCCCGGCATCGTCGCCGGCGCATATTTAGTTCCCAGCGAGCACGATATGCACCGAACTAATTACGGCGTCTGTAACTCGGCTTCCGCTGCGGTAGCGTCGAAGTCGTCGTCGGAGTCTTCGATAGAAACGCGACCCCCCTTCAGTCGAACTTTTTTGACTTCGAATTCTTTCAGAAGAGGCGCTTCCTTTTATCCCGTCGTGAACATTTTCAGGGGGCTCGTCGGCGGAGGGCGGGTGCCCGCTAATTTAAAAAAAAATTTTCCGACCATTTACGAATCTCACCATACGGACAACGAGTTGAAAAAATGTTTCGATTCAGATAGCACGATGCAAACTTTAGACGCTTTGGGGGGTTTGCTCCTCGAACCGACGACAATAGGAACGCGCGCACCGAACGGCTGGAAAAGAAATTGGGTTTGCGAAGAACTTTCCGCGAATTCTCCAAAACTGACCGATTTTTACTCGAGCTCTTTACTAATGGACGGGATCTTTTCGCGCGCAGACTCGCTCGTGATTCTAATTCACAACTACTTTAAGAACCGCGACCTCTACCGCCCGAGAAACGGAGCTCGAAGAAAAATCATTCCCATACCCGTACCGAGAATCGCGTTGGGTAAAAACGTGATTAGTAATTTCAATTCCCACACAACTGTGTTCGGTTTGCAGCAGTACGACCTAGATAACCCGGCGTCTATTCGCTACAATTTCGTAACCGGCGAGCGGGGGAAAAAGCCCGACTTCGTGAAGCATCAACTGATGAGCTCCGAAAACTTTCTGAAAGGCGCTTCCGTCTTGAATTACCCCCCGAGCAGCCCGGTTTCCTTTATCGAACACGTCGATTTTAGCAAAAGGCTAATGGGGGAGGACGCGCGAGCTCGCTTGAAGAAATTTTCCAACCAATACGCGCTGCTGGGGGATAGCGAAAATCGACTGACCGATTACACGGCCAAGAGGTACGCTTGGGAGAAGGTTAAAAAATCGTTGTGTCGGAAAGAATTTTCCGAGGGTAATTTCCGGGAATACGGCAAAAGCGTCTATCGACCAACCGTTCCGGCTTTAGAGTGCTATTTTCAGGCGATAAACCAAGCTAACCGCGAGTTCGCGAACGTCGAAAACGAAAACGACGACGACGATAAGGGGCTCCTCCTTCATTTCTCCCAGCACAACAAAAAGCACGTACAGGTTTACCTAGGCCAGTATAAATACCTGAGCGAAGGCGACGGATGGTTGGGAGGAAATCTGAACCAATATCTGCCCGCGTTTATAGCGAACGATACCACGTCGTATCCCACAGTCGGTTCGGAAGAACGGGTTTTTTTAAAAGACGAACGGGCGTGGAAAGGGTTCAAAAACTACCACCACGCGTTCGAACACGCGTATAAGGCGACGAAAGATTCGCACGTCTCGAAAAGAAAAGATACCACCGAAAAGATTCCCATCCACACGTGCGGCTGTACGTGCGAAATATCGTGCCAAAAGGTATTTTCGTCCGTTCTCAAAAAATCGCGAGACGTGGGAGCAAAAAGCATCACCTTTTCTGGATTTCTCAGCCGAAGCACTAAACTAACTCCGTTCGTATTTCAAAAACGGATTCCGTGCACCGACGCGAGATTATACGTCGCCTATTTGAGAATTAAGGCCAACTCGGAACTCCCGCGCGATTTGAGCAAAATGTTTCGCCCCCTCGGAAAACAGTATTATGGGAAACTGCCCCTCGCCCCGAATTATTTTATGGTTTCTCCTCACAACACCGAATCCATGAGCTACATGTGGGGGAGGCAATTGATCGACGAACCTTTGTCGGAACCCGACGCTAATAACGTAAATTCCAACGGTTTACCGGAACTCAGAGTGAACGACGATAAAAACCGATTCGATTACCTCTACCCTAAATTATTATTAGGGTCGGGGGCCGAAGATTATTATCATGCGGAGGTTACTAGGTTTTTAGAATCGCTCTTAACCGTCATGCCGAGCACGATTTGCGCAAACGCGCAAAATTCTCGCGAAGATGGCGCTAAAGATATCGTTGCGCAATTCGGAACGCCGTACGCGATTCTTTGGAGCGGGTTCGATTACCTAAAGGGAGAGTATGGCGAGAACGGAGGAAGGGGAACCTCCCGTTCGCCCCACCCGCCATTAAAATTCGTTCACAACTATCCGATTACGACGCTCTCGTTTTCGGGCTACGAATGCGGTCAAACGATAGCGGAAGGTCAGCACGCCATGGGTGGGTACTTGTGTCCGTACAGGCCGTGGCAAGAAGATAACCAGAAGAAAGGAAAAAATAAGGTTTTCGCCTACGTGGACGAAGACGACGCTTTTATATTTCGGGGCAAACTGAAATTCTTCGGCGAAATGATCGATAACGAATTTTTAGAAACGATGCGCGAGAAAAAGCACGAAAAAGGTGACGTCATAGTGGATCTGCTGAGACATTACGGGGCAGGTTGTTTATTCCAGAAAACGGACAAAGACGACAACCACCACGACGATATCGATCGAAAGAAAACATCTTCATTTCCGATGGATGGTCGGTTCTCGTATTCCGCATTCCCACCGACGAGGCAGATGACGTGTCAGGTCAGACAGCCTCTAGCTGCATTAGGTTTGATAAAAAGTAAAAATGTGGGCGTGGATTTAGAAGAAACTAGTTAGTTTTATTTTTTATTATTTTTTGTAAATTATACAACGTTAAAGCGATATAGATTTAAAATACTAATTTCTTTCTACATTTGTAAATGTAATTGCGAAATTTAGCCTTTTCTTCTTCGCTGCGGCGTTTGTAAATCTTGAGTGGCGTTTTGCCTGCCCTTCGTAAAATTTCTTCCCTATCGATGGTAACATCTTCGAGTATTGTCATCGTGCGTGTAATGTTGCGGCGAATAGTTTTCCTCGTCTGCGGAACGAATTTTAAAATTAGCCCTATGAAATGTATATTTTTATCTAAGTTTTTTCCTTCAAAAAGGTTAATATAATATAATATAATATTTCCAAAAAATACAAATATTTAGCGGATGATTTTTAAAACTAATTATGCGTAAATATATACTTATAATTTAAATATTTAAAATTATTCCTAGATAAAATACTCACGCGAGTGATGGGGTGTTTAACTAGTGGATTTATAGTTCAGTTCTTTATAAATTAGGATGTTTCCTAAACCTTCCGAATTTGAATGATATCCTCTTTCTCTCAATGCATGAAATCGTAATTATTAAGTTAATGACGATTTACTAGCTTTATAGCCCCGACGATTTTAATATTTTTATTTATTTAAAATCATTTTTTTTAATTTATCATATGTTCTTTTTTTATTTCAGGAAAATATTTAATTTAGGATTATAACATTTTTCATAAATGAGCACCGTTGGTGAAAAAAATATTAGTAAATTACCATAATATAATAATTTAATTTTTACGGAAAATAAGAGCATGAAATCGCTTAAAAGCATTATTAAAAAAAAGAATCAAAACTATAAAGAGGACCTATTGATTGACGATGATGTCGAGATGAAGGAGGAAGAGGATGATGATGATGAAGGAGAAAGGGGCATTCACGCACAATCTCACGATCGCGAATTTCTAATAAATGAATCCAAATGCCTGGAAAAGAAGATGTCGTATATCGACCTTCGGAATCTAAATATCACAGAGAGTCAAATGCCTCCGGAGACGAAGAGAAAAATTAGGCACGTGAGATTTTGTAATGCTTCGTGGATAAACAATACCGTTCTCGCCAGCACCGTGGCACCATTAACAGGGAAGAAAACGAAAAAAAAAATCGTTAAAGCGATGCTCCCGAACAACCTCGCAATTTTAAAAGCTCCAGTTCTTCCTTCCGCCCCCCCTCTTTCTCTATTCGACGCACCGGATGAGTGATCTTTAAACGAAACTCGGAAATCTAGTCAAAAATATTTTAAGATTATTCCTGAGAAGGATTTGGTCATCACGAACGTTTCAAGCGAAGAAAATAATCGATTTAGCGGCCACATTTGGCAGAAGATTGCAAGTCAATGGGGTAACAGAAAAAACAATAATGATATTTTGAGTGTTTTTTATAAATTAAAATAATATGCTGTGTAGCAGTTGTTCATATTTAATCTTACCTATTTTTAAGTTTTTCTTTAGTTAATTAATATCATTATTAAATATTTTGCGTTTAAACAAATTTTATTTCCCTTTAAAATAAGCTATATAAACTCTAGAACTAATAAAAGTCGAAGGTCTAAGTGCGAAAATCTAAAAAATTTCGAAGAAAATAATTCACATAATTTTTTTTTAAAAATAGAAATTATTTTTCGGAATTTGCACTTAGACCATCGACCTATATTAGTTCCCGCTGAGGCGTCACTATATGACATCACAATCGGTTTATCGATAGTTTAAGCTAAAGAAAATTCTTTATAGACTTTGATTTAGTAATTAATTTTTTTTTTGGTTTCCCTAAAAAAAACTCGCTTAAGGATCGAAAAATTTTTGTAGCACCATATCCCGATAGGTAAAAAGTAACGTTATCTCGTGCTTTCGCTTCGTGCGAGATTCATATATTTACCGAAAAATACTAATTTATTTTTATTTTTAATTTTTTTAATTTAGTCATCCTAAAAATTGATTTAATAAAGAAAACGGCGTTTTATAGGAGACTAAATTAAAAAAAATGATCATATTTTTTTTATAAATTAGTCTCACTTAAAACCAATTTTCAATTATAAATAATTTTTAGAGCCTAATTACCAATCATTTATAGACTTTGATTCGCGAGAGTCATTTATGTTTTTTTCTTTCTGTTTTTTTCTTCCTCGAAAAAAAAACTATTGTGAGGAACGAAAAATTTAATTGCACTGCAAAAGCTTTCCTAAGTATAGAGAAGTAAGTCGAGAAGGTCTAACGTATTAATACTTTGAATCTTGAGATTTTCTTAAAGCAGAAGTTTCTTCCGAAAATTCCTCAAAGGAAATATTTTGCGCGAGAGAGCTTTTAAAGCGCTCTGAGACATAATTTATATCACGGAATCTGAGATGCTTGAGACACTTCGTACGATAGTTAAGAAATCCTATGTTTCCCTAGCGGCATTTCCTAGATAACTACGTCATAATCAGTTTTGACGATAAGTTTCGAGCTTAAAGAAAAATGGCATTTGAAAGCGGTTCAGGGCCGGAGCTTTTCACGTATCTTCCCGTGAGTTACACGAACGAGTCTATATTAGTAGTGACATCCTTTTCGCAAGGAGGAGAACTCACGAAAACGACCTATAATTACCGTGCCTCATTGCATGAGCGATCAACCATTTTAGTTATAAGCTATCGCCTTCAACGCCGATATATGAGACGTATTCCAGAAAGGGAACTGATATATAAGTTCAGATAAGGTCCACTAGAAGTATAAGTCCGAAGGTCTAAAGTGGTAAAAATAAATAAAATCTCTAAGAAAATTTTTCAGAAAAAAATTTCAAAAAGTCGACAATTTAATTAGATTTTAGATTTTAGCACTTAGAACTTCGACTTATACCAGTTCCCTAAGCGGGCGTCACTATATGACGATCTATAATAATCTGATAATAACGAATAGTTCGAGCTTTAAAGAAATGGTATTTATGAAAGCCGTTCAGAATACCGCTTTTTGCAGAAATTCCCCGTGGAAGGCGAACACTATTATATTAGTGACGTTTTATACGAGAATATTTTTAAATAATATGTAACCATATACGAGTGGATCGCGCGACAACCTTTTTAGGTATAAACTATCGCTTCAACCCGATAAAGTGACGTCAGGAAGGGATTGATATAAGTTCGAAGGTCTAGGTATAAGTCGAAGGTCATAAAACTGCTAAAAAAAATTATAAAAATTTCCAAAAGAAATTAAACTCAACAAAATTTCTTAATAAGTCGAAATTAATTATTTCGGAAATTTTGATTTAGAACCTTCGACTTACACCAGTTTTATCCCTACCCAGCGTCACTTATATTGAACGTCAATAAATCGGTTTGACCGATAGTTCGAGCTAAAGAAAATGGCATTCTGAACGCGTTCAGCCGTTTTCGATTCTCCCGTAAGATAGCGACACCTATATTATAGTGACGTTCGAAGGAACCCAAAAACGACCTAAGGTGATCGGGAG
Source organism: Trachelipus rathkii (assembly GCA_015478945.1). NCBI lineage: Eukaryota > Metazoa > Arthropoda > Malacostraca > Isopoda > Trachelipodidae > Trachelipus > Trachelipus rathkii. The sequence continues at coordinate 7,031 of JABUQX010124815.1, read as the reverse complement.
ACACCCTTTAGGTATAAAGCTATCGCTTTCAAACTTGGTAATAGTGACGTTTCGAAGGGGAACTGATATAAGTCGAAGGTCTAAGTATAAAGTCGAAGGTCTAAGTGCAAGTCGAAGGTCTAAGTATATATATATAAGTCGAAGGTTTTAAAGTAGAGTCGATAGTATTTCTAAGTGTCTAAAGTCGGTAAAGGTTCTAAGTAATTAAAGTCGGATAAGGTCTATAAGTGCTAAGATCGGAAAGTGATTAAGTGCTAAGTCGAAGGTCTAAGTATATATAAGTCGAAGGTCTTAAGTGCTTAAAGTTCGAAAGTGGTCTATAAGTGCTAATCTTGACAGTCTCTGATTAGAGGTATCATAATGTTGTCTTATAGGTGCGAGAGCTAGGACCAAACAGTGCTAATAAAGTCGGAGGTCGAACAAGGTTTGACTAGAGTCGGAGGTCTAAAGTATAAGTCCGAAAGGTCTAGTATACGTAGTTGCGACACGTCTATATAGAGCTATACTGCCTAAGTCGACAGGCTCCTACAGTGCTAAAATCTAAAAATTTCTCAAAGAAAATAATACATAAAAATTTTAGTTCCAAAATTATTTTCGGAAATTTGTCATTTAGCCCTTCGACTTATATCAGTTCCCGATCAGGCGTCACTATATGGCGTCATAATCGGTGGAAGAATAGTTTTAGCTTAGGTAACTGGAATTTGAAAAGCGTTCAGCGACTTTTCCGATTCCGTTAGGCGACACAAATTTAATTTAGTGACCTTCTCCGAAGCCGAAGAAGCCGAAAAACGACCTCTAGACGTGATTGCGGCCGAACGCCTTTTTAATGGGATAATATATATTAAACCTTCGTTTAATCACCATACACGATATAGCAGAAACGTATTCACGCAAGGGAATTGATTCAAGTCGAAGGCCTAAGTGCTATAAAATCTTAAAAATCTATTAATTATTAATGCTACAAATTTGTTAAATATATATCGAAAATATTTTTCGGAATTGCACTTATATATATATATTATTAATAATATATTATATATATATATATATATATATATATATTATAATATATATATATTAATATATATATATATATAATATATATATATTATATATATATATTAATTATATATTAATTAATTATAATAATATATATTTAATATTACTCTAAATGTAGAGTAACAATATTTTAATGTTAAATTTATTTAAAAAATAGAAATTAGCCATAAGAAATAATTTATTTTTAAAAAAAACTAAAACAATATGAAATAAACTTAATTTAACTCGCTCGGTTATTCTTTTGTCTATATAAGGGAGTTGACATTATATTTTTTATTATCATTGTTTCAGAAAGCGTGACTTCTGTACAAGTAAACGTTCGCAAATTGAGGTTTATCATCGCTCATTCGTAGCGGTCAAAAAATATTACTATTGATTTGACCAGCAATCTTGATGAAAATTGAATATACCTTTTTATTTCTAATTACATATAGAAGACTTTCTTCATGTATTTTATTGTTTCTAACAGTGAAAAAAAAAATTTGCGTCACTTCCTTAATTTTTTCTAATTTTATTATAACGCAGGAAAAATCCATCAACAGAACAGAATATATAGATAAATAATTAATTTCGAGAAAATGTGAAAAGACGGAATGAATCTGTAGATAAGATTTTGCAATGATACAGTCCATTTTTTGAATAACAATCAATGTATTTACAGTTACTGTGTATAACCAACAAAAATGTTTATATTCAAAAAAATCGCGGCGAAACCTACGAATTGATTATATAAACTCAGCGTGCTGAGTTTTGAAAAACTATGGACGAAGGATATACACACTTTCAACCCTAGTCTTAATCACATAATTGATTCAAAAGCAACGTGAAGACGAAAGTCCTATCCGCAAACACTTTCTAGAAATATCGAAAACGCGACACGAAATTCCATACAGAAGTAACTGAATCAATAACCCTGACCTTGACCAAGTATATGATCTCAGCAGACAGATCTCAGCAGACAGTTTGGCCGATGAATTTTCCATGGCTGCTAAAACCGCTCGGGTTATAAGGACGATGGGCCACCCGCCATTTTGAATTTGACATGCGTATGAAAATCTCTGCCTCAGAATTATCTTTTTAATATCTTGTTATTTAGATCTCTGAACTAACTGATAGCCAATTATACAAACTAAACGGTTTTATGAAAGACAAACAAAACGAAACCTTTTTTCGAATTCCGAGAACTTAGAATTGTTAATATGAAAGCGATAACACTCTCACCCCCTGACAAATTTCTCGAAATGATGAAAAATATTTCAAATCCGATTTCCAAATCTAATCACATTGAAACTAATTTGGCAGATGGCCTGGGAGCGGAATTCTGTGTCGAGATTATGCTAAGTACCATTCGATTTATTGAAGGCAGTAATTGACGTTTCTTCATTCACTCTTATAAACGTGTCCCGGCGAGCCCTTTGGCAGAACAGTACATTTGGAATATATAAAGCGATTGAAATAATTGACAAAGAATATGATTCATTTTCGTGGGTGAATTTGGCACCGGAAGTCTAGTGCATTATATTTAGCCCCTACTTCAATTCTCAACATCGCGAGAGAACTACAAATAATCGTTGGATTATAAACAACATCTGTGAGAGTGTAATTAGCATCAAAAATTTCTATCGTTTGACTTCTAACCTGCAACAAAATCCGGGAGTTTCGTTTTTGAATCATACAGTTACATTGACAAGCGGTAGTTTTAAGACGAATTGGTTGCAAATCAAGCTAGGAGGATAAAATCAATCAATTAGATATTTCGGTTTTTATTCCTGGGCGGAACAGAGGAAATATTTCCTATACCTACGTCTATACATTTTAATGAGACAGCCCCAAATTACTCGTCGTCGTCGGATGCCGATAATTGTTCTAGAACAAAAAACTTGCTCTCTCTCATTAAAATCGTGGATTGTGTCGAAATCCTTGAAAAACAAAAGAATAATCGAAATGGGAAATAGCGAAACTCCTACGTCTCACGCACCGCGCCGAATTTTCCGTGAAATTATCAAAAAAGTTGATAGAAGAAGCGGCAGGAGATGAAGAAGGTGAATATAGTGGCGGAATGGAACATTACCTAAAAAATGATTGGTATAAATTGTCATTTTATGGTAATAAACTAATCATTACTAGCAACATCAATGAAAGCACCGAAATAACAAATATAAGTTAGACTTTCCTATACTGCACTTGATTCGCAATAGCACAAGGGAATTTTTTACTAAGGCGATTTATGGTCTTTTTAATGCCGTTGTTGTTATCAATGTTAAACGGAGCAAAGCGATGCCGTTACATTCGGGATATTAAGAGTAAATTGTGGCAGCAGAAAGAGTAATATAGAAAAAGAAGATAAATATTTGTTGGGAGCACACAAAAATTTTTTTAAGAGAAGAACCGATTGCAAAAGTGAAAATTATTAGACAAAGAGTGAGTGGTTTCTTTGGTGAAATATGAATTTTCCTACGAAAACGGTGGCCTCAGACTTTAAATACATTGCTTTGCGCCATATTTCGAAAAAGGAACTAGAAAAACTATCAACACTCCTTCGTAGAAGTTTCCCCAGAGCGTACGTCAGACTTACTAAAATGTCAATACAAATCCTTATAAAAAAATTGGTTTTATATTAGAAAGAAAGTGCAAACACTATCGAAGAAGAAAAATCCTATATATGTCGAGGCTTCATTTAACAGAGGAATAGATAATTGTAATATAGAGTTGCGGTCAAAAAGCATGTATCCAACACAATAGAACTGGGATGATATAAAGGAAATAGAGAGTGAAAAAACAATCAACATTTACTAAATTTCATGATTTGGAGGCCTTTTAAATATGCTTAGCGATAATATGGACACAACCTGGTCCATCCTGCGAGAGCGAGAGTTGAACTTAGTAGAACAACTCTTTTGATATATGTCTACGACATTCATTCCGCGTGAGAGTCCCAGAGGATCGGACAACAATAGATCTATCGTGAGACCTACAGTATGAGAACACCTAATTGGCAACTAGGCTCCCTATTATAATAGGCAGCAATAAAATTTACGAGTGAGAGGTACGCTAATAACGAAAGTGTATGGGTGTATTTAAATCTCGAATATTAGTGGGCTATGTCAGGACTGTATTCAATTATTTTAAGAATGAACACAGAGAGAGAGGATGAGGTCGAACAGTAGTTCAGCAGCAGTCCTAACTCATACCCTCTCATCTTGTTCTTGTACAAACGTAATTTAGTAATTTAGGATATGCATGTTGTTATTGAATTAGGCTCAGTCTGGAGTTTAAATGAATGTACTGCGAAAAACAATAATATTAATAATTATATTAAAAATTAAAGAATTTTTTTTAACCTGCTTACTATTGTAATATGATGGGAGTTCTGGAAGGCCTAACGTAGCTTACTGAAATGCAACGTTATATTGTGATAAAGCAGAAAAATGCAGTGAAATTTTGTTAATTCAGTGATTAGTTGAATTAAATGTACCCACGTTCAATACAAGAAAATTAACTAACGCTAATATTTGCGAAAAAATTTTCTTAAAATGAACAATAATATTATGAAACTAGACAAAATAGACTAATGTATGCCTAAGAAAAACTGCAAAAAATAGAGTCGTATTATTTTATCGTATGAATTTCCACGATTTAAACTATTGTGTAGAAATGTCTATAAAAACAAATTCAATAATTTGATGCAGGACTTCAGGCTATTATAATTTATCAATGTCAATCGGAGATTTACATATATAGAGAAAATGCACTCTTTGATGATAGCAAATTTTTTGTTAAACTCTTAAGTGTCAACAGGAAAAACCAGTAGCTTTCAAGCAGCTCAAGCGAATAGGGTAGTTTATACGGCAGCATAAGCAATAAATGTTTGTTACAGAAGAGGTCCAGTTTATATCATGGGACAGTTTACTTTCAAAAAGCCCTTCTCTAGGTTTCTATCGATAATCTCTGTTCAAGATTTACCCAGCTTTCAGATCAGACATGTTAATAAGTGATTGAATATGTGCAATTCTTATTTCAGGTTTATTTCAAATGTTTCTGAAGCAAATACTTCCCGTCGGCAAAAAGAAAAAGCATTAATTTCTTTAAAAGAAGCTGTAGCCTGGAGAGAAACATTCGACAAACCTTAATCGTGACATATATTTAGGTGACAATAGTTTCTTGATGTTGCTGGATAAGGATGAAGAGTTGATAAAGATATTCTTATATTTCCAATCCAAAGATTTGTCTGCGTCTTAATGGAAGGTAAAGGCGACACTCCTTTTGATAAATTAGCAGCGACTACCGACACCTTATTGGCAATATCGCGACTCTACGGTCAATGATACATAGTTCTTCAGACCCTCAAGGAAACCTCTTCCTCTTCTTCTCTTAAGACTGACGCTACTTCCTGAGGATTAAACTGCACGAATATTATGTCTGGTAGAGTTATTTTAGAGGCTGTTTCTTTGACTTTCATGCTTTCACGATATATATATATATATATATATATATATATATATATAGTATATAATATATATATATATATATATTATATATATATTATATAATATATAATTAATATATATATATATAATAATATTATATATATATATATATGTATATGGTGGAACTACAGGTGGACGATAGCGATAATAGTTTATTTGCTGGCACCAATACCAGCGAAACTATCCACATCATGGACAGCTTTCCTAAAGTCCCAGAGTATCTAATAAGATTTATATCTGCACTAATTATTTTATAATATAAGAAAAACTACAGAAAAAAGGCTATTTTCAACCCTTCCCCCCAAAAAGAAAGCTACTTACAAAAAGCAAAAAAAAAAAATAATAAACAAATAAAATTAAAACTTCAGATCAATACAGTTATGATTTTTTATTTAAAACCTAAAATGCTTATCATTTTTCATGATGAAAGTTTCTCAAAACTAACTTAAAGATTCTATAAACTTAATTCCTGACAAAAGATTATACATTAGAAGCCAAATAAAAATATATGATTGTGGTTATAAAATTTAAATCTTTATTGAATGAAACATTATTTTTCTCACAATTTTAAGTGACAGACATTTTGGCTAATATTCTCGGGATAAACTTTCTCCATAAATATAATTCCTTTTCGACTTTAGTAGCAATAAAATTATTAACGAAACTGCTCGCATCTCATGGGTAAAAATGTGGAAATGATGCCGAAATATTGCCCAAATCTAGGGATTACAATTACTTAAGTTTTAACTAAGTTTTCATATTCTGCTAAATTACTTTCAATTCTTTCTCCCAAGACTAGCCTATAATTGGATTATAAAATATTGTTTAATGACATATATGATGAGTTACTCAATAACAAAACCGGTCAATGTAATAATAATAATAATAATAATAATAATAATAATAATAATAATAATAATAATATAATAATAATAATAATAATAATAATAATAATAACATTGAAAATGAGTTCAGTTCTGGATATATTAGATATTGCTACAAGGGATTCAAGTGTCAGAGAAAGCTACGTCAAAGAAAAAAAAAACTAGTCCAAAAAATTCACTCCATGTGATTATCTTATAAAAAATAAATGATTCTGTTATAAAAATTAATGATTCTCTTATAAATATAAATGATTCTACTGCAAAAATAAATGATTCTCTTATAAAAAAAAAATTCTTATAAAATAAATGATTCTCATAAAAATAAATGATTTTCTTATAAAAAATAAAAAATAAAGTCGTTTAATTTCTACTTGTTTGCATGAGCAGGCTAAGGAAATAGTCAAGTTAGTGAATTCCGGAGTACTACTGGCTTATTCATGCTCACTATGGGGTCAGTCATGGCAAAATCGTTCGGTAAGGTTTGAAAAGTTGCTATTCGGGATAACTGTAGCCTCCCAGATCTAAGTAATTTCTCTAATTTGCTCCATGGATGCAAAGTTCCAACAAAAATTTCCTATAGGATCCCATCCATTCCTATCTT